>JAGVVM010020061.1:0-26733 GCA_019149425.1 Psidium friedrichsthalianum
TATTGTGTCAACATACGATGACTCAAACCTTTTGCAACATACGATATCAAAATTGAAAAACATAGCCAAAAAACCTGTCCAAACGACCCCAGAATGCCCATATTCACCACAGTTCATAGCCAAAGGTGATATCTTTTGGTTATAGGCCTATTTTCGAGTGCTTGACCAAATTTGAGCTCATTCCGAGTTCGTTCGAACATTTTCGATCAAATTGATTTGGTTCGTCATTTGCAAAACTAAACAATTTAATTTTACAAAATTATCGTGCATGCCCCTGGTCAAAGGCGGTGGCCACCTTTGATATTTGACCCATCACGACCATTGGCTGTTTTCACCTTTGGCCGTGAGTCCCGAGCGGTCCTACCGCCCATCTGAGGTCGTCCAACGTCCCTCGAGGTACTATTTCAAGTCTAGACATGCGTGGATTTGGGTTCACAAAGTTTCGAAACCAATTTCGAAAACCCGACGACGATATTCCAAGAATCGTCAAAAACTGAATCAACCAAGCATACGGGAATTCAAGCGTGGCTCTGATACCACTTGTTGGGTTTCAAGCGGTCCCAAGCACTCGTCACATACATGAAATTATGTTATACACGCAGTGGAAGAAAATAAATTCAAACGGCGCCTTGGATCGCCTTAGAAATCATCGTATACTTGAATCGGAAATCAAACTTCCAAAGCGAGTTTAGAAACGTACCCGGACAACAGAAGTGGATGCGGCTCTGCTTCTTTGTCCTCGAGCCCAAGAAGTATCGGGCCTCTAGTTCAGACACGCCTCGACTCCTGTGCAACCTTGAAAACAGAGATTCGAAGAAACGACTCTCGGATTATGCTAGTAATCCTTGCGGCGTTTCGATCCAAACCCTTCATTTTCAACCAATGGAAACACAAACTTTGTGTATCCGAATTGGTCGATTCTTGAGCTCACATTCTCACAAAATTTGGCACGTATATGTGTGACTCTCACACATTTCTAACCATAGAATTTGAAGCCCCTCACGTTTATTTATAGAGGGTGAGATTGAGAGAGAAAGAGGGGAGGGACAGTTTAAACCGCCCCTCTAAAAGCCGCTCCACGTGGCGACCAATGGGAGCTCGCCACGTGGGCTACTAGCTGGCCCACGTGGCCAGCTGGCTGCTGGTCAAAGGTAGTCAAACCACCTTTGACTAGCCACGTGGCACTGCCCTAGTGGGCGGGGTTGCCGCCTTTGACCAGCCCGTCCGCTAGTCATTGGGCGGCCCAAACGGCATCATTTTTGGCAGCGATACTCATCCACGGACTCTAGACATTCTAGACCCTTCAAGTCCTCGAGTTTTGTGATCAAATCACGTCGTTTGATGTGCCAAATGTCTCTGTCAAACGGATAGAAAATTCTATCATGCTTTTGACAATTTCTAGAGGATAACCTTTCTTATCCTCTCTTTTGGACAATAAACCTTATCCAACGATGATGCAGGCATGATGTAACCATGACATCATCCATGACATCATCATGATGTCATGCCTATGTCATCTATTTCGTCCTTTAGCGAGCTCGAGGAGGGGGAGCGAATCCGATCCTTTAGTCCTATCACATTCTCGCGATCCCGTTTTCATTATAGATATCGCCAGATGTCGGTTAAGGCGTGTGACATCCCTAGGTTCACCCTGAACTGGCAGTGAAATTCCTCAAGGAATTGATTGTTCCAAATCAATCCTTAGATCCCACAAACCGTGAGTGACGTCTAGCAACATATCACGGTTACCTAGTCAAAATGAAGTACGAGGATAAAATGAACCTATTAGCTTTGATTCGGTTTTATTCAGTCCTTCTGTCTTACCATGTCCAATTGAAATGAGGGCCATGGATATCTGAGTCAAACCCATAGATCCGATCATATGCACAAATCTATCTGACGTGCATTCGCGAGACTCCTCTCGATTTCTACCATGGCTAAGGGCTTTCTAATGCACTGTTACGCATAGATCACATAGGACATCAACCTCATTTAATGAGGAGACAGATCCCAGCTGTTACCCACGTCTATAACTTCGTATATGGAGCACTGTGACCATCATGCATAGAGGCGGATCAATTATCGGCCAATATCGTACTTGTGAACCATAGCCATCCAATATAAAAGCCAGTATCGTGGCTCAAGTCTGAGGACCACTAAACACCAAAGCCAAGAGCGATTGAGACATTGACTAAGCACGAAGTCTCTATGTTAGTAAATCACTCTTTTGTCACGTTCAGTGGATTCGATTGAACTCGTTTCGATTCGAACACCTAAGTTCTAGCTTAGACGTCTAATGTCCGATGACTTGTGACTCGTTATTCCTATTAGGCATCCAATACACAATAGCGAAGCTGCGAACACACTGGTCTCGACCGGCTCAAGAACGCCCAATCCACGATCCTTCGACCAAGAATTAATTTGAAGATCAGAGACTAATTGATGACCCGTCACACATATTCTTGACGCCTCAAGAATGGGTGTCAGTTTCAACTGATCTAATGGACTTTATTCATCTAAAATAAAGGGACAAGGTGAATAAACATGCGTCTTGCCATTAATATAGTATCGATAGTACAATATCTATGCCATACATGTGACCATCACATGGTTACTTTAGGCATGTTCCTAACAACCTTAAAGTCTTTTAGCTGTTTGAAAGGGAGTTTCAGGCCCTTTGGAGAAGGTGATGCTAAGGCTCTTGCCCCTAGTTGAAACTAGAAATAGCGTTTTCTTGTTTCACCAAAAAGAATCAGATGAAGCAGATGAGCGCTTCCTCGAACTCCTTTAAGAGAAAGTTTGAAGTTTATAAGTTAGATAATGTGAAGAATAGAGGAAGGAAACGGAATGAATTGACGAGACGGAAACGAAATGAATTGACCAGATCAGGTTTTTGCAGATGAACTCCTGTTAGAAGACTAACTGAGGGGTCTCTTTGTATCTGTTGATTATGGTTTCTTCCCTGGTGAAAATCTATTTATGTGCAACGGCAATCATCATAATGTTGGAGTCGTGCTAGAACTAGTGGCAGCTCATCTTATGCTGTTGGATTCTCACGAGGAAGCAATTGAAAATATTTTGTACAGAAGGAAAACAAAATTGCTGAACTCAGTTTGACTGCAGCCTTAGCATTACTTGTGAACCCTATTGTGCCTTTTGTGCCAAAGACGCTTCGAGCACATTTAATTTTGCCAATTTCTAAAGTTATGGATACTTGCATGTTCTCCTTAAGTACAGGGCTAGATCTTACAGAAATGGACCTCTATCTGAAAGCATTTGAAAGGTCTATCAACATGTACAAGATGCACATGTGTAAGTTTCATGTAAATCATTATGCTCCAAGTGCTGAAGACCTATTTTCTTCATGTATGCTTGGAGAAGTCAGCCATCCTTTGAATCTTGTATTAAGCAAGCGACCAAGGAGAAACTTGATCTTTGTGTTGCCAAATTAGAAAATTCATGGAACTCTTACAGGCAGAACATGACTTTGGAAAGCAAAATAGACAGGCTATCTGCATCTATGGCATATACCAAGTATATAGACAATGTTGCGACTTGGTCAGGCATAGATGATATCTTATCAGTCTTAGAGTGCGTGATTTTAAAAGCATATAATCATGACCCTGGTCATAGCTTCCCTCAAAAAAATGGGGGAGTGAGTTTCCAAGATGTCTTTCTCCTTTCATCCATTTTGAATTTGATGAGCAATTCCATGTTCCAAGTAATATGGCTCTTCAGGAATGATGGTACACAAGTTGTCTGCACTTCTCACAGGATTTATCTTTCCAAAGACATCACAATTTGTTGTTTAAGATGGTTCGCTGCTTTCAACAATTTGGCATTCGTTTACCAGTTCAACGTTCTTATTTGAGAGGATGAAAATGCACAAATTGAGACGTAAAGAGTGTAAAGGAGAGGCTCTTTCATTTTTTGGAACTATTATCATTATGCTTTCACACAAGGTTTGACTTTTTAGTTAAGGCTTCCCTGTCTATGATCGTGGCGCTCTTGAATCTGATTATTTTGGAAGTATGGGATTTAGTTGTGGTAAGGTCGTTACTGGCTCTATAAGGAGAATCTTCATCTCATGGATGTTTCTCTAAAGAAGAGATCCCTATGGTTGACAATTCTATTGAAAAAGTTGCGTCGACATTTTAAAAACAAAAGTCAGAGGAAGTGTCTGAGGCTAGCCTTGAAGACATCAGTCCCTATCATTATGGTGTTATCCTGCAACAAGCTCGAGTACTCAAAGAAGAATGGGGTCTTGATATACACATCAAGACAAAACGTGGAGGGAGCAACTGGAGAACTTGAAGTTAGGGTGGAAAAGGAGAAGCACGTGGAGCAAAAACGAAGACAACAAAAAGTCAGCACCCACTCAAGATTTCATATTTTATTGAGACCCTTGGCTGGTGATCTTGTTCAGCTAATTATCGATTAGCCTTACACCTGAGCATCACCTTGATGAATGCCCTTAGTGATGTTCTACTATAGCTCGAGCGCACAAAGGGAGGTTAGGGTTCGGGGCGTGACAATTATCGCAACACGAAAATTAATTAGTTTTCTATCGGGTGAATGGAATATCAGATTAATTAGATTGACTAACCTAATGGAACTCTCTCAAGCCCTACCAAATCGCAACTTTGTTTTTATTGAAATGATTTTTAAATTTGGAGTTGCCACTAATCATTCTTGGTAGGTCCATTAGAAACTTAAATAAATTAGTGGGAGAACTAAATTACTTCTACGAACTAGAGATTATGAGTACATGGACTTAGTTACACTAGTTAATTAAAACTAATGCCCTTTCGGTACCTTAATTTCATGAAAAATCATTTGAGGAGACTCGAAAAAATTTGGGTCAAACTGACCAGAAGGGTAAAATGGTCATTTTTCAAAGATCGGGATGTGGAAACAGGTCAAACCAATTAAATGTGGTCATTCCTTATTTTCCACAATTTTTGAGGATTTTTCTAAATTATTTTTCTGATTTTTTGGAGACAATTTGCCCATGAGAGGTAAAACTATCATTTCATAAAGAAATGGGAGTCAAAGTCACAAAATATGAGCTTGGCTAGTCAAAATTGATCATTTTCCATTTTCTGCAATTTTTGAGAATTTTTTGAAACGTTTTGTGACAATTTGCCCATAAGGGGCAAAATCGTTGTTTTAAAAATATCGGGAGGAAAATCATCAAAAATAGGATTGACCAATCGAAATGGCCTGTTTCCTAATTTTTGAGATTTTTCTGAATCGTTTGGAATTTTTCAAGACAATTTCCTTATGAGGGGTAAAATCGTCATTTTGAAAAGATTAGGAGGGAAGATCATCAAAATAGGATTGGCTAGTCGAAATGGTCCGTTTTCGAATTTTTGAAATTTTTCTAAATTTCAAAGATAATTTGCCTATAAGGGGCAAAATCGTCATTTTGAAAAGATCAGGAAGGGAAATCACCAAAAATAGGATTGGCCAGTCGAAATGGCCCGTTTCCTAATTTTTAGAATTTTTTGAATTTTCAGAGGTAATTTGCCTATGAGGGGAAAAATCATCATTTTGAAAAATTTAGGAAGGAAAATTATCAAAAATAGGATTGGCCAGTCAAAGTAGCCCGTTTCCTAATTTTTGAGATTTTTTTCTGAATTTTCTTTTTTTATTTAATTTTTTTATTGAATTTTTAATGATTTTTTTATTTAATTACCTTTCTAAATAAAAGTATGCCGAATTACATCATCTCTCATATATATTAGGATTAAAATTGCCCTAAACCCTAACTTATTAAGGATTAAGTGCTTTTGGCATGAGTTACACTTTTGGAGAAGTAATTTTGAACGAAAATGCAATTTAACCTAGATATTTGCATGAAGGATTTGATATGCAATTATCTACACGATGTCATATTTTTAAAAGATGCAATTTTTTACACATGGAAGATGAATGAATGTAAAATCCTTTGGAATTTTTCGAAATTACATCATGCAACAAGTATATTCTAAGAAAGGTAACGATCAAACAATTCAAGTCAAAATAGGAGGGTGAATATTTATATTTCAAGATAGAAAATACACCTCAAATCTTTTGCGAAATCGCCTTTCCTTTTCGAATTCAATCGAGGCTTGATGGTTCGATTTACGGCACGATGAGCAGTGCTACGAGTTAGTCTCGTGGCTTTTGGCTCAATGGTAGCCCATGGTGGCGGTGCTCCTGATGGGGACTCCCCAATGTAGTAATTCACATAGCGAACATGTTGCGACACAATGACGTCATTGGCATCCGTGGAGTAGCAATTGCATAGGGGTTAGGGACTAATAACCTGCAAAAGTAACCAGCGAAATATTTCTCTCTTTTGGCCCTTTTGTAAAGGTGAAAACACTAACCTCCCTTTGTGCGCTCGAGCTATAGTAGAACATCACTAAGGGCATTCATCAAGGTGATGCTCAGGTGTAAGGCTAATCGATAATTAGCTGAACAAGATCACCAGCCAAGGGTCTTCAATAAAATATGAAATCTTGAGTGGGTGCTGACTTTTTGTTGTCTTCGTTTTGCTCCACGTGCTTCTCCTTTTCCACCCTAACTTCAAGTTCTCCAGTTGCTCCCTCCACGTTTTGTCTTGATGTGTATATCAAGACCCCATTCTTCTTTGAGTACTCGAGCTTGTTGCAGGATAACACCATAATGATAGGACTGATGTCTTCAAGGCTAGCCTCAGACACTTCCTCTGACTTTTGTTTTTAAAATGTCGACGCAACTTTTTCAATAGAATTGTCAACCATAGGGATCTCTTCTTTAGAGAAACATCCATGAGATGAAGATTCTCCTTATAGAGCCAGTAACGACCTTACCACAACTAAATCCCATACTTCCAAAATAATCAGATTCAAGAGCGCCACGATCATAGACAGGCAAGCCTTAACTAAAAAGTCAAACCTTGTGTGAAAGCATAATGATAATAGTTCCAAAAAATGAAAGAGCCTCCCTTTACACTCTTTACGTCTCAATTTGTGCATTTTCATCCTCTCAAATAAGAAACGTTGAACTGGTAAACGAATGCCAAATTGTTGAAAGCAGCGAACCATCTTAAACAACAAATTGTGATGTCTTTGGAAAGATAAATCCTGTGAGAAGTGCAGACAACTTGTGTACCATCATTCCTGAAGAGCCATATTACTTGGAACATGGAATTGCTCATCAAATTCAAAATGGATGAAAGGAGAAAGACATCTTGGAAACTCACTCCCCCATTTTTTTGAGGGAAGCTATGACCAGGGTCATGATTATATGCTTTTAAAATCACGCACTCTAAGACTGATAAGATATCATCTATGCCTGACCAAGTCGCAACATTGTCTATATACTTGGTATATGCCATAGATGCAGATAGCCTGTCTATTTTGCTTTCCAAAGTCATGTTCTGCCTGTAAGAGTTCCATGAATTTTCTAATTTGGCAACACAAAGATCAAGTTTCTCCTTGGTCGCTTGCTTAATACAAGATTCAAAGGATGGCTGACTTCTCCCAAGCATACATGAAGAAAATAGGTCTTCAGCACTTGGAGCATAATGATTTACATGAAACTTACACATGTGCATCTTGTACATGTTGATAGACCTTTCAAATGCTTTCAGATAGAGGTCCATTTCTGTAAGATCTAGCCCTGTACTTAAGGAGAACATGCAAGTATCCATAACTTTAGAAATTGGCAAAATTAAATGTGCTCGAAGCGTCTTTGGCACAAAAGGCACAATAGGGTTCACAAGTAATGCTAAGGCTGCAGTCAAACTGAGTTCAGCAATTTTGTTTTCCTTCTGTACAAAAATATTTTCAATTGCTTCCTCGTGAGAATCCAACAGCATAAGATGAGCTGCCACTAGTTCTAGCACGACTCCAACATTATGATGATTGCCGTTGCACATAAATAGATTTTCACCAGGGAAGAAACCATAATCAACAGATACAAAGAGACCCCTCAGTTAGTCTTCTAACAGGAGTTCATCTGCAAAAACCTGATCTGGTCAATTCATTTCGTTTCCGTCTCGTCAATTCATTCCGTTTCCTTCCTCTATTCTTCACATTATCTAACTTATAAACTTCAAACTTTCTCTTAAAGGAGTTCGAGGAAGCGCTCATCTGCTTCATCTGATTCTTTTTGGTGAAACAAGAAAACGCTATTTCTAGTTTCAACTAGGGGCAAGAGCCTTAGCATCACCTTCTCCAAAGGGCCTGAAACTCCCTTTCAAACAGCTAAAAGACTTTAAGGTTGTTAGGAACATGCCCTAAAGTAACCATGTGATGGTCACATGTATGGCATAGATATTGTACTATCGATACTATATTAATGGCAAGACGCATGTTTATTCACCTTGTCCCTTTATTTTAGATGAATAAAGTCCATTAGATCAGTTGAAACTGACACCCATTCTTGAGGCGTCAAGAATATGTGTGACGGGTCATCAATTAGTCTCTGATCTTCAAATTAATTCTTGGTCGAAGGATCGTGGATTGGGCGTTCTTGAGCCGGTCGAGACCAGTGTGTTCGCAGCTTCGCTATTGTGTATTGGATGCCTAATAGGAATAACGAGTCACAAGTCATCGGACATTAGACGTCTAAGCTAGAACTTAGGTGTTCGAATCGAAACGAGTTCAATCGAATCCACTGAACGTGACAAAAGAGTGATTTACTAACATAGAGACTTCGTGCTTAGTCAATGTCTCAATCGCTCTTGGCTTTGGTGTGTTAGTGGTCCTCAGACTTGAGCCACGATACTGGCTTTTATATTGGATGGCTATGGTTCACAAGTACGATATTGGCCGATAATTGATCCGCCTCTATGCATGATGGTCACAGTGCTCCATATACGAAGTTATAGACGTGGGTAACAGCTGGGATCTGTCTCCTCATTAAATGAGGTTGATGTCCTATGTGATCTATGCGTAACAGTGCATTAGAAAGCCCTTAGCCATGGTAGAAATCGAGAGGAGTCTCGCGAATGCACGTCAGATAGATTTGTGCATATGATCGGATCTATGGGTTTGACTCAGATATCCATGGCCCTCATTCAATTGGGACATGGTAAGACAGAAGGACTGAATAAAACCGAATCAAAGCTAATAGGTTCATTTTATCCTCGTACTTCATTTTGACTAGGTAACCGTGATATGTTGCTAGACGTCACTCACGGTTTGTGGGATCTAAGGATTGATTTGGAACAATCAATTCCTTGAGGAATTTCACTGCCAGTTCAGGGGTGAACCTAGGGATGTCACACGCCTTAACCGACATCTGGCGATATCTATAATGAAAACGGGATCGCGAGAATGTGATAGGACTAAAGGATCGGATTCGCTCCCCCTCCTCGAGCTCGCTAAAGGACGAAATAGATGACATAGGCATGACATCATGATGATGTCATGGATGATGTCATGGTTACATCATGCCTGCATCATCGTTGGATAAGGTTTATTGTCCAAAAGAGAGGATAAGAAAGGTTATCCTCTAGAAATTGTCAAAAGCATGATAGAATTTTCTATCCGTTTGACAGAGACATTTGGCACATCAAACGACGTGATTTGATCACAAAACTCGAGGGACTTGAAGTCTAGAATGTCTAGAGTCCGTGGATGAGTATCGCTGCCAAAAATGATGCCGTTTGGGCCGCCCAATGACTAGCCGACGGGCTGGTCAAAGGCGGCAACCCCGCCCACTAGGGCAGTGCCACGTGGCTAGTCAAAGGTGGTTTGACTACCTTTGACCAGCAGCCAGCTGGCCACGTGGGCCAGCTAGTAGCCCACGTGGCGAGCTCCCATTGGTCGCCACGTGGAGCGGCTTTTAGAGGGGCGGTTTAAACTGTCCCTCCCCTCTTTCTCTCTCAATCTCACCCTCTATAAATAAACGTGAGGGGCTTCAAATTCTATGGTTAGAAATGTGTGAGAGTCACACATATACGTGCCAAATTTTGTGAGAATGTGAGCTCAAGAATCGACCAATTCGGATACACAAAGTTTGTGTTTCCATTGGTTGAAAATGAAGGGTTTGGATCGAAACGCCGCAAGGATTACTAGCATAATCCGAGAGTCGTTTCTTCGAATCTCTGTTTTCAAGGTTGCACAGGAGTCGAGGCGTGTCTGAACTAGAGGCCCGATACTTCTTGGGCTCGAGGACAAAGAAGCAGAGCCGCATCCAACTTCTGTTGTCCGGGTACGTTTCTAAACTCGCTTTGGAAAGTTTGATTTCCGATTCAAGTATACGATGATTTCTAAGGCGATCCAAGGCGCCGTTTGAATTTATTTTCTTCCACTGCGTGTATAACATAATTTCATGTATGTGACGAGTGCTTGGGACCGCTTGAAACCCAACAAGTGGTATCAGAGCCACGCTTAGAATTCCCGTATGCTTGGTTGATTCAGTTTTTGACGATTCTTGGAATATCGTCGTCGGGTTTTCGAAATTGGTTTCGAAACTTTGTGAACCCAAATCCACGCATGTCTAGACTTGAAATAGTACCTCGAGGGACGTTGGACGACCTCAGATGGGCGGTAGGACCGCTCGGGACTCACGGCCAAAGGTGAAAACAGCCAATGGTCGTGATGGGTCAAATATCAAAGGTGGCCACCGCCTTTGACCAGGGGCATGCACGATAATTTTGTAAAATTAAATTGTTTAGTTTTGCAAATGACGAACCAAATCAATTTGATCGAAAATGTTCGAACGAACTCGGAATGAGCTCAAATTTGGTCAAGCACTCGAAAATAGGCCTATAACCAAAAGATATCACCTTTGGCTATGAACTGTGGTGAATATGGGCATTCTGGGGTCGTTTGGACAGGTTTTTGGCTATGTTTTTCCAATTTTGATATCGTATGTTGCAAATTTTTGCAAGTTAATCTTTTATTTCTCTTTTAATGTATTTGAGCATATGTATATGATATATATGTGATGTCTATTCTGGCGGACGAGTTATTATCTGTTTGGAGAATATGTTTGCTGCTACTGGTTGCTGCTAGAACCGGTAGAAATGGAATAGACATAGGTGAGATCTATTTTGAGACCTAAAATTTCCTCAGTTGAATATCAAGTTGTAACGGGTATTAGACTCGTGGCCTACCACCGTCATGGACTTGATGCTCTACCATAATGAGTTGATTGACTCGTCATGGATACATGGGGGTCAATTGCCGTCTATGACGGAGAACTAATCCATAAAAGCATTGGATGCTATGGCTATTGAAACCAGGTGATTCCAATAACTGTTAGGTGAGGATTCATCTGTATTTCAATGTCGACAAGTGACGATGGGTTAGACTTGACTGTGATCATAAGGTCAATAATTGTCAGGTGAGACCTTCATGATCCAGAGGCCGAATAATGATTGGGATGAGCATGAGATGCCTGGATAGGTTGATCCACTCATCTAGTTCATGTAGAACGCCAATAACTGTTAGGTGAAGCGTACCATGAACTGATTGGACTCCTATCCCCACTAGTGGTTTGGCCCAACGAGGACTACCGTTTCTCACTAGAGGATTATGGGATTCGATAAATTTAGTGGGAGCATATTTCATTTGAAGGCCAAAATGAAATAGTAGGTAATCGATAGACAATACCTAACGACCTGATTTTCTGCACCAAATTTTTGACATACTTTGTGAAAATGGTGAACCTAAACCTAATTGCCTCAATTTTGGACAAGAACTACCTGACTGGTCTAGATTTCAATGATTGGCTTCGAAATTTGAGGATTATCCTCAACATGGAGAAGCTCGGATATGTGTTGGATAAGAACATGCCAACCAAGCTCCCTGAGGGTTCGACCCTAGACGAGTGGGACACTTATGGAAAGTGGAGAGAGGACGACCTAAAAGTTAGGTTGTACATGTTGGCATCCATGAATAATGAATTTCAGAGGAAATACGAGAAGATGGACAGCGCAAGGTCGATTATTCTTCATCTGAAAGAGTACTTCGATGAAAATAGTCGGACTGCCAAATATGAGATATCCAAGGTGTTGTATCACATGAAAATGCCAGAGGGTGCCTCTGTCAATGATCATGTTCTCAAGATGATCTGGCACATTAAAGAGCTTGCGAGGCTGGACTTCATTATGGATAATGAGCTGGCTATAGATTTGATCCTCCAGTTCTTGCCTGATTCCTCCTCAAGATTTATTCAGAACTACCACATGCATAACATGCAGAAGATTCTAGCAGAACTTCATAACATGTTGGTGGTATATGAGAAGGAAATACACAGTAAAAGGCCAAATGTGATGGCCATTACTAAACCATCTTCCTTGAAGAGTAAGACTTCTTCGAAAAGGAAGAAAAAGTTCAAGAAAGCTGTGCGAAAGCCAAAAGCGGACAAAGGGACCTATTATTACTGCGAGGTTGATGGGCACTGGAAAAAGAACTGTAAGAAGTACCTCGCTAACTTAAAGGTTAAGTAAAAGGATCATCCCCGTGGAGGTATGATCTCTGTGCTTATTGAAACTAATCTTATGGTTAGTGCACAATCCAGTTTATGGGTTCTAGATTCAGGTGCGACGTCACATATTTGTATGTCGTTGCAGAATCTAGAAATAAGCCGGATGTTGGGGCAAAATGAGACAATCCTGACTTTTGCGAATGGAGCAACATTGCTGCCATAGCTATAGGGAATTGTCGTGTACTTTTGCCTAGTGGACATGTAATGTTGTTATTAAACTATTTGTATTATGAAAGAGCTGTTTGAAAATAATATATGTATCTCGCCTAATAAGAGAGAATTATGAATTCTCCTTTATAGACAATATGTGATCTATCTTTCATAATAGAAAAGTCGTTGGTTCAGCTCAGCTGACCAATGGTCTTTTCACCATTAACGTGTCTGGTAATGCGATTATCAATCCAAATAAGCACAATGATATTAATGCCATTGAGAAACGCTAAAGCAGTGGTCATAATCCCAAGTACCTATGGCACTTCCGATTAGGTCATATTGGAGAGGGCAGGATTAATAAGTTGAGTGATAATGGATTCATCAATCCATCTGGTTTTGAACTATACTTAACCTGTGAAGCCTGTCTTCAAGGAAAAATGACCAAATCGCCCTTCATGGGTCAACGTGAGAGAGCCACTGATATATTGGGACTGATACATATAGATGTATGTGGACCTATGAATGAAACTGCTAGAGGCGGGTTCTCATATTTCATTACCTTTACTGACGATTATTCTAGGTATGGGTATTTGTACTTGATGAAGTATAAGTTTGAATCCTTTGAAAAGTTCAAGGAATTCAGAAATGAAGTTGAGAAACAAACAGGGAAAAGTATTAAGGCCCTTCGATCAGATCGAGGAGGAGAATACCTTAGTACTGATTTCCTGAATTATCTCAAGGAAAATGACGTATTATCACAATGGACACCTCCAAGGACTCCTGAACACAACAGTGTATCAGAAAGAAAGAATTGTACCCTATTGAATATGGTACAATCCATGACGAGTTACACCGACCTGCCCATCTATCTCTGGGGATATGCCCTAGAGACTGCTGCATACATATTGAATAAGTGTCGTCCAAGTCTGTCCTTTCCACACCATATCAGATGTGGCATGGTAGGAATCAAGTCTTAATCATTTTAGGATTTGGGGATGTCATGTTTTTCTAAAAAAGCTAAAATCAGACAAATTGGAGGTAAGGTCTGAACAGGGTTGTTTTATAGGATATCCAAGAGAAAGTCTTGAATATTACTTCTTTTTCCATTCTGACCAAAGAGTTTGGGTTAGTAGGCACGCTACTTTTCTAGAGAAACAGTTCATTCAAGAAAAGGGTGAAGGTCGTAGGATAATCCTGCAAGAAGAAAATGAAGAGGTAACGACTCCACAAGTTCAGACTCCGATCTCTGATTTAGTGGAAGCTTTAGACACACCGCCTCTGAGAAGGAGTTTAAGAGTGTCTCATCCTCCTGAACGTTACTATGGGAATTTGGTTGATGAGATGCAGCCGCTGTTTATGGTAAATGACGGTAATCAACCAAACGATCCCGAGTCATATACAAAAGCTATGCCAGATAAGGATTTTGACAGATGGCTTGAGGCCATGAAATTTGAAATGGATTCGATGTATTCCAACGATGTATGGACATTAGTTGACCCACCTGAAGGTATCGTACCTATAGGCTATAAATGGATCTTTAAGAGAAAGCTCAATGCAGAGGGTTAAGTTGGAATATACAAGGCTAGACTGGTAGCGAAAGGTTATCGCCAAAGAGAAGGTATTGATTATGATGAAACCTTCTCTCCAGTCGCCATGCTGAAGTCCATTAGGATTTTATTGGCCATAACTACACACTTGGACTATGAGATATTCCAAATGGACTTCAAAACGGCGTTCTTTAATGGATTTCTTGAAGAAGATATCTATATGGAACAGCCGCCTGGTTTTGAGTCCAAAGGCGAAGAGCATAAAGTGTGCAAGCTTAAAAGGTCTATTTATGGACTAAAACAAGCCTCGAGGAGCTGGAATATCCGATTCGATGAAGTGATCAAATCGTTTGGCTTCATGAAGAATCCAGATGAGCCCTATGTGTATAAGAAGCTTAGTGGGAGCGCTATTGCGTTCCTAGTCCTGTATGTGGATGATATATTATTGATTGGTAATGATATACCAATACTGTCATCCATTAAGCTGTTCTTGTCGCAGAAATTCTCCATGAAGGATTTAGGAGAAACCACCTACATTTTGGGCATCAAGGTCTATAGAGATAGATCCAGACGATTGTTTGGCCTCTCACACTCCACGTACATAGACAAAGTGTTGAAAAGGTTCAACATGGAATATTCCAAAAGAGGGCCGTTACCCTTTAGACATGGAATACGTCTCTCTAAGGGTGTTGACACTTGATTTTTGGCCAATTTTATTTTCGAAATTTCTTAGAAAATCCATAAAAATTCATAAAATTGAAAAATCAACTTTGGGGACCTTGGCCTGGCCTAGGGAAATAATTTTGAGCAAAAAATAATTTTTCGTATTTTCCATATTTTTCTGCATTTTATTTTCAAATATTCATAAAAAAAATCAATAAAAGATGAGAAAATTGAAAAATCAACTTTGGAGACCTCAACCTAACCCAAGGAATCAATTTTGACCAAAAAATAATTTTGCTTATTTTTGGCATTTTTAATATTTTTCAGAAATTAGGAAAATAATGGAAAATCAATAAAAAAATAGCATTCAAGGTCAAAAATTACAAAAAAATAGTCAATATTTTTATTTTAATTTTCTCTTTATTTTGACAGAATAAATTTTGAGAAATTCAATTTGGAATTTAGGGTTCCTTTGTTAATTTCAATTTTCAAATTATTTAAATAATTCTAGAAATTCCATTTTAGCTTTGTAATTTTCCATTTTCACATTTTTAGGGTCGTGTCGTCCTCTATTTTTCAAAATTAAAATCTAGTCCAAAAGCCCTTATAATTGCCCAATTTCGCTAAAAAGGATCAGAATGTAATTTATGATTTTTCAAATTAGTCCATAAAAACACTTAAAATGCAATTAAAATTTTTCTAGGGACTGAATTGAAAATTGGACGACATCACCCCCTAGATTTTGACCTCCTGAATCTATTGTTGGCGTCAATTTTTGCAAAAAAGGCCATCTAGGGTTTGGATTTTGCTAAATGGGTACTCGGGTCGTATTTAAAAATTGGATTTTTATGCCAATCCTTAGGGAAATTGGCGTGAAAATTCATTTTTTGAAAAGATTCAATGCCATAAAATCCAATTTTGGGCCTCAGTTTGCTTAATTTTGAGTTTTTTGGGGGTAATTAAGGAGAAATTAGTCAACCGGGTCAGTCGGGTCGGATCGGGTCTGACCCAATGACCCGGTTAACCTTTGACCCTGAGGACCATCTCGTCTTCTTCCTTCTCTTCTTCCGTGGCGCGAGTTGATCAAACTGAAAGCAGATTCTGAGAGATTCTTGGTTAATTTGAATGTGGATTTGACAAGACGATCTTGGGGATTTCGGGAGGAGGTTATACTACTCAAGTCGGGTTTAAAAGGGAGGGGGAGCTTGAGTTTGTGAGAGGAGATCGGCAGAGAAAAAACTTAGGGGTCGCCATTGGAGGAGAACCCGAAACACTCAAAGGACGATTCAAGGCAGTCCAGAGCAAAACAAGTTCCACAATTGTTCCCAAGCTTCCTACGACCTGAGAAAGTTCCTGAGGCTCACGGCGCGTTGTTTCATCTCCAAACCAGGTAGATGCCATTTTTGCTCAGTTTAAGCTCTTGCAATGGCAGATCTTGATTCCACTGGT
This sequence comes from Psidium friedrichsthalianum, assembly GCA_019149425.1. Taxonomy (NCBI): domain Eukaryota; kingdom Viridiplantae; phylum Streptophyta; class Magnoliopsida; order Myrtales; family Myrtaceae; genus Psidium; species Psidium friedrichsthalianum. The sequence continues at coordinate 16,287 of JAGVVM010020061.1, forward strand.
ATTCCTTCGTGATTTTTGCGTCGATGCGTTTCTAACCTTGTACTGATCACACCCATGCCCTCCCCTTTGCATATTCACCACACGAAACCCCCTGGCCAATCCCCCAAAACTCGAGCTGGTCACAAGCTAATATGCTCGACATCAACGTTAGATAAGGCCATATAACCTCCAAATAAGTCTCCATGCACTCCATGGATGCTATCCATTTGATTTTTGTGATTTGCTAGGGTAAATTCTCTATGGGTTGATTCCGTCACCGGAATAGTCACCGGAATAGTTGTTTGATCCGAAGGCCAAACCCTAGCCACGTGGACCGTCCTCAGCCATAGGATTAGAACCTAGGCGGAAAATAGAAAAATAGAATAAAAATCTGAAAAATTCAAAAATTCAAAAAAATTCCCGAAACTACGTCGTCTAGAATAGTGGGCCTCGAGTTGAGTCAGCCTAGTGGGCCGGGTCAATATGGCCCAGTCCTTATAACAAAAATAAAAAAAATTCAGAAAATCAAATAAAAATCAGAAAACTCAGAAAATCAATAAAAATTAAAAAAATAGAAAATTAGTAAAAAAAAACTTGAAGCGGCGTCATTTTAGCCTTGGGTGGTTCGGTCGGGTCTAGGGTCACGGGCCGGGTCAACTCGACCCGGTCCGCGGAATTAAATAAATATAAAAAAAAAAAATTAAACAGAAATAAAATAAAGAAAATAATGATAAAAAAATAATAACAGAAAATCAAGAAAAATCAGGAAAAATGATAAAAAAAAATAGAAATATCTTAGAAAATTAAAAAAAATTAGAAACAGTGGGAAAATAAAAGTAAAATAAAAATAGGAAAATAAATAAAAAAACCCATAAAAATCATAAAAAAATTTTCCAGAAAATATAAAAAAATGTCAAAAAATGAAGGAAAATTTTAAATAAATGAATAAGTAAATAAATAAATAAATAAATAATAAATAATAAATAGAAAATTAAAAAAACTATTAGAAAATTAGAAAATTTTAGGAAATACGAAAAATAATAATAAGGAATAGGAAAATAATAATAAAATGAAGTAAATTTTGGGAAATTATAAAAAAAATTTAGAAAGTAGGAAAGATCCTGGAAAAGGTCAAAATTCCCACAAAAAATAGAAAAGTCCTTAGAAAATCATAAAAAAAAACCTCAAAAAATTCAAAAAAAATCCTAGAAAACTAAAAAAAAATTGAAAAAAACCCAGAAAAATCAAGGAAAAACCATGCTCAATTGGTCTATTCCCTTTTCACATTTTTGACCTTCCAAGCCTTAGGAAATTACCATTTTGCCCCTCTGGCCAACTTGACCCAAATTTTTCCAAATCACTCCAAAACTTAGTTGGCGGTCTTCTTAGGTTCCTGAGACTCCACTAGGATCATACTTGGCTTGTTTTGACTTGATATGATTTTTTTTATTTATTGATTGCGCAATTATTTCTTATGGTTGTGATTGATAGGTTAGCTTTTCCACTCGCATGAACCCCTTAGATCTTTAAGACTCGCCCCATCCATGAAACACCTGCATGAATTTTTAAGATAGAAAATCACTCAACTTAGGTACCGTAAGGGCGTCGATAGCAATATTGACGTAACTAAGTCCTCGAATTTAGATCTCTAGTTTTCGTTGAATCGAACGATCTCTCCCAATCAGTCGATAGGGTTTTCAATCATACCCTCCAATAAATAATTGGTGGCGACTCCGATGGCATGCACACTAATCACATATCACCCAACCACACTAAGGTCGATCTCGATTTAAAAATTTCCCTGACGCGATTTGGTATGGGCCTGAAAGGGCCCGAGCTAAGCCCAGATTTCAAGATGGGCCTAGCAATCCATTAACTCCCTCGGGATCCGAAAATCTCAAGAGGGTCGCGATAGATTGGCAACTCCGCTAGGGAATTGGTTTTGACCCATTAGAGGACTTGAGCCGATTAAAAAGCTAGGCGCTTTCTAACACATTTTTCTGTAGGCGCTCTTAAAGGTGAGGTAAGTCCACTAACTAAATATGTTAAATGTTCTTGCAGACGGGAGTTATAAGGGGAGGAGTGATTGCTGACGAGTTTTATGCAAGGTTGGAGTTTGGGGTTATTTGTTTATTTCCTGCAAATTAGAAGCGTTGTTTGATATCAACTGCTGTGCATGTCCTGCATACTTTGAGGATCACGACACCTGCACACACAAGCGCCTAAACCCAAGCTGCGAAACACTCTTCTTAGGTTGCCATAGATAGGGATCGATATGCAAAGCGCTAGCGTTTGATTGCGCCTGGGTTGACATATTTGATCCCGCTCGTTATCTAAATTGATGACTCTTCCCACTTGACGTTTGATTGCGCTTGTGGGCAAAGTCATCGAGTCAGACGGTGGGAGCATTTTAGACCCATACCCTATCCCTTCTTTTATTTTCTAGAGTCAATTCCTCACTTGTCTCATGCGCATGTGAATTGGGCGGTTGGTATACCTAAAACCAAAAATAAAAGGGTCCAGTTGGTAAGGCTTTCTTACTTTTAGCTTATAATTCATTTCCATACACTTTAAATTCTGTACACCATGCATCTCATACATCATCTCATGAGTGAGTCGTCATCTTGATGATTGGTTTGAAAGCCATTTTAGGATAGAAAGATAATTTTCCATACACTTTAAATTTTCGGATGTTGTATTTCTGCATCCTCCTTGTTACCTTTAGACTTGAGTATTAAGGATCTTTTGGGATGTATTCGCACATTTTTCGACTCTTTTTTGAGATTTTTAATAGATAGGGTTGGCGATGGCTTTCATTCCAATTATTGAGCGATCCTAGCCAATTGCATAACTTCTTTGAGAGAAATCTGGATTAAAACCCTATGACTGATTTCTTTTGGTCAAATAAGAGCGCTTTAATCCTTATTTTACCAAAAGAAATTATGGAATTAGGCTAGCGCATTCACATTGCATCATTCATTCTGCATTATAACCCGTGGTAATTAATTTTAGCATGTCATAGATAGGGAAATCGGATATTAAAGTCATCCCAGTCCCACGCAAGGAGCTCACAGCATGGTGGAGCCGTCTCAACCCGGATAACCAGGCTTACGTCTACGAACGCTTAGGACACTTAATGGATCTCATCAAGGTAGACTACCAACCCGCCCTCATCCAGGCCTTGGCGAGGAGTACATTGAGTTGTTCAGGGAGTACCGACATCCATTGGTGGATCCATATGTACCGGACTACATCGTCCCGCACCTACCCGGAGTGGAGCCGTACGTACCAGAGCGCATGGGATCGCCGCAGGCTGAGGAAGACGAAGACTCACAAGTATGGGACTTGGATGATTCGAAAGTCGTCGAGGATGCCTTAGCCTCCAAGCGCCGCCGGACCGAATAACGATTTCCCCATTTAATTCGACGTTATCTTCATTGTAATGAACTCATGACATTTACATATATGATCATTCATCATGGTTTTCTCGAGTAAATAATTACCACAGGTTATTCACCTTCTTGATAGTATGCTCATTCACGTTTAATGAGTAGAAAGACCGTTTGCATGAGGCTAAGGCTTATGATCGAGTCTTTTCTCCCATTAACCACGTAGGAACATAGTATTGAGAAGGTTTTAAACTTCCGCACTTTTATTCCGCTCGCAGACGTCCTGACTCGCTGTTTTTCAACCGTGAAATTCTGTAGTCACGAAGACCCGCAGCAAGACACGAAAAATGGAGGAAGAGCTGACTACCAGAGTGGCCGGTCTCGAAGACCAGATTAATATGATGGCCGCTATGATGGCGGAAATGAAATCAATGATGACGACGGCGCAAGGGAAGGCCCCGATTACACTCGAAGTTAATCCCGGCACGTCAACCGACTCCGACACCAACCAGACCACCAGCACCGAATCCGAAAGGGAATTACCTCACAAGTCCCTCCATCTGTGATCGACCTGGAGAGGGAGAAGAAGGAGAAACCCCCAGCTAAGACCGAGGAAGGCACGAGGAGGCTCGCGAAGATTGAAGAATGCTTGAGCAGCCAGGGCTACGAACTGGCTAGGTTCGATAAGATTTCACCATTCAGTAAGATAGAAGTCCCGGCCGAGTACAAGAAGCCGGAGTTCGTAAGGAAGTACGACGGGACAGGCTGTCCCCGGGCCCACCTGAGATATTACCTGCGCAAAATGGCGCACTATTCTGATTACATCCCACTCCTGATGACACTTTCCAGGAGAGCTTAGCTGGTGCCGCTTTATCCTGGTTCATCGAGCTTGACATGGAAGAATACGACAGCTGGGAAGAGTTGGTAGAAGAGTTCCTCCACCAGTACAAGTTTAATACAGCCACGGCACCGACTAGGGAAGATTTGTTGAGAACCATGAAAGGAAGGAATGAGGCAATAACGGACGTTCGCACAGAGATGGCGAGCAATAGCGACTCAAGTCAAACCGGCATCCCTGAGGAAGAGCCGGTGGATTGTTCCTGAAGACCTAACCTCTCGAATACTTCGAGAGCTTGAACACTTCAGGGTGCCAAACCTTCGCGCACCTTATCAAGGTGGCCGAAACGCCACGAATGGGCATTAAGGGAGAAACGTATACTGGAGCCGTCTTTCAAACGGCAGTATCCAGTTAGAAGGGACGGAGACGATTCAGGCGACGTCGCCTTTATACCAAACCTACCAAGACCAAGGAAGTTTTCGAATCCACCCCACTCTGGGTGGCACGTTGGATCAGCCCCGAGGAAGTTTGAGGCTAAGAAAAGAGCCCCGCTGTCTTTTACACCGCTACCTCGTCCGTTGTCGAAACTGCTGCCTATGATGTTAGAAGGGCACTTAGTTGCCAAAGAACCTCCAAGGCCAAATCCACCGAGATTCCCTAGGTTTGACGAGACCCAGTCATGCATCTACCACATAGGAGAGAAAGGGCACAACGTAGGCAACTGCCTTGCGCTCAAATATAAAGTGCAGGCGTTGATAGATGGAGGAGTACTGGAGTTCGACAAGACAGAACCGAACGTGCAGCAGAACCCCCTACCAGATCACGGGAGGGTGAATGCCATTTGGGATGAAAGTGATACGGATGAACTGGATGCGCGGCCGATACGGCCGAACTGAAAGAGGTGCCAGAAGTGGCCGCTACATGCTCGGCTGACGGAGAAGCCTCAGAAAAGGAGAAGATAGAATGCCTGGAGAGATTGGCCACTTTAGGCATTCTGGACGAGCTGGTAGCAAGTTCAAGGTGGAAGCTGACAATGGAGGTTCGGGAGAGCCCCATGTGAACACGTGCGAGCAAAGAGCGCGTCGTAGAAGAATCCGAGGAAGAACTAGACGACGTGGAAGTCCGTCGCAAGAAGGCACATGAGACCGACAAAAAGTTTTTACGAGAAGCCCTCGAAAGGGGAGAGATAGTGGACACTCTAGGCCAAGATAGCGGAGGCTATAACTACCGAGTACTCTACTCTGTCCCGCCGAGCTTCTTTGTCAGAACCGAGGAGATCGTCCTCGACGGGTGGGGCGGTATGGATGATCCCAACATGCCAGTGGATGAGATTGTCCAGAACACAACAGAACCTGATCCGTCTGACCCATTTCTGGAAGATACCGTCAACGTCATCATCGAGTGACTTGACGAGGACTCCAGCCAGCCTGTGTGAAAAGGCCCCATTTTTCCCTTTCCTTAATGCATTTCAATTTCTGCACTTAGATTCCTGCATGGTGTTTTCATTCCTTAGTAATACATTTTTCTTTTCAATAAAAAAACAAACAAAAAAAAGAGGAAAGAAAAGAGCACCCTTGGATCTCCAGCCATTGGTCCAAGTAGTGCACGCTGTAATGCAGTCCATTTTCTTCTAATAAAAGTCCCATGAGTTTTTTTTCAGGGACATGTGGAATAACAAATCAGCCCAATGATGATACTTGGCTTCAAATTTTTTTGAAGCTTGAGGGCTGATTTGCCACATGATCCCTAGTTTTTATGAAAAGCCTTTTAGGAGGGTGGAGATATCCGATGAAATGAGGACCAGTCCCCCTCTTTCTTCTTCGCTTCTAAAAAAAAAACTGTCTTCAAAATGTTTTTGAAAAAATTCATGCACCTTCATTAGTATTAGCAAAATACTAACCATACTTGTAACATCTTAGGCATACCTCACATGCATAACAGGTCATTACGTGGCTCAGACTGTACTGATGACTCCTCCCATGGGATTGAGGAAGAATGTGATGATGACACCAATGATGTCAGAAGAGATACGAGCGGCTGAGCTTGATTGATAAAAAACGACTGAAAGCTATATGTCATGGACAAGCGGGTAGCTAAGCTGTTCAACTGCAAAGTGAAGCCTAGAAGTTTTACAGTCGGAGATTTAAGCACTCCCTAATGCTCCCTATCCCGGGGGCAAGTCCGCACAGAAGGTTTCACCTGACGGCACTTTTTTATGGATGGAGAAGGATTGGCAAATCCTGTAAATGCAGATGCTGTCAAGAAGTGCTACCTTTGAATAAGATAAAGATTTGATCAGTTCTCGTACTCCACTGGTATCTGAGCCACATTTAGATCCACCACATGCATTTCATGCATACATGCATACACTTGCATTATTTTCTATGTTGCAGGTCCGACAGGAATCCCCAGATGGAGGAAACAACTCAAACGACCTTACCCGAACCAGAGGATCATGAAGAAGAGGAATCCACAAGACAGGTTGCCTGTCAGTGCCCTAGTTCGCAGTCAAGGGTAAAAGCTGTATCGTTCCGGTTTCTTAATGCGAGAATGGACGCTAACTCCCGAAACGTTTTATTGTTCTCAGGGACTTCCAGCCACAGCAGGTAGGTAAGTATCTCTTACCCTAAAACTTTTCAGTCCGCCACATCATCATGACCAATAGGTCACATCATTAACGAAATTCGTAAGGTAACTTCATCTGCATTCTTCGAGGTTACCTAGGAAAATCTGACGCTTACATGCATCATGAATCCCCTGTGAGGGCTGATTCTGATGAAATTGAGACGAATTTCCAAATGAGAACGATCAGGTCTGTCATACTGGAGCAGACCAAAATCTGAGAGGCCAGCCATTCCCAAACATGTCCCTATACTTGTTGTGATTCCGAAATCAGATCATTAACGCAAGTGCACGCTATCGAACAAGTAATAAAGGGTAAATAGGGTTGTCGATCCCACGAGGACTGATCAAAGACGTCTATTGAGTACTAAACTGTCTCAAACCACTATTATTCAGAAAATCTAAATTAAGGGATTCAACTAAATTAAGAAAATAAACTAAAACACGCAAATTTAACTTGATTAGAACTTCACTGATAGAAAGCCTAGGGTATACAATTTCACTCAACAATTAATCTCAAGTCAATCCCTCTTCTTCAGTATTATCGAATGGCTATGTTGTTAATCTAGAATTCTAAAATCTCCTATACCTCTTCCGAGCGTCAATAGGAACGTATTCTCGAGTAAATAATCGTTCACTCTATTCCTAGGCAAGCGACTATTGAGAACCCATTATGAACCAATTCTATTTGATTACCTAAGGCAATTGGGTATATTCCTATCCCTTTCGCTAATAATCCCGTCTTCCGACTAAGATTAACTTAGGTTATTCTTACCACGGCTAAACCTAGGATTCCTCTCCCGAGTTCACCTAAATTACCAATCAAATCAATTGGTGGCCAATCAATTGACAAGCATTAAGCACAGGTAGAAATAAACAACGAGAATGCAGTCAATAATACCGAGGAGAGTTCACAACTATTGATCAATTGTCAAGATCCATTGTAACCCTAGAATAACAAATTAGTTCATGCTAACACCAAGAAAACACATCATCCGAAAAAGAAAGAATAACATCAACATTCAAGAACAAAAGATGAGAAAGAATGAAGCTTGGTCGTCAAACTCGAGCTTCGTCTTCTTCGATCCTCGCTCTCCTCTTGCTGTCAAGAAGTTGCCGTCGTCTTTTCTCCAATCCGTGATGTCTATCTTTCCAAAGAGCTGTTCTGTCGTCCCCTTTTATTCCATCGAAGAAAACCACCCAAAAAGATATCCTCTAAAAATCTCCCTAGGGTTATCCTCCTTTCCTATTTTATCACCTTTCAAATATTCCATCAAAATCTCCTAGAATATAATATCCTTATCCCTTCAAAATAAGAAAACCAAATTCTAAAAATATCCAAACATAATCTTCTAATAAAATCTTCAAGCCACGGCAAAAGGAGAAGCTTGCCCGTCGCGCGTTATTGTCAGCGTGCAGACGGATGCGTCCGTCTGTCAGACGGATGCATCCGTCTCGGTTCTGTACTCAGCCACAGATTGCAGATGGATGCGTCCATGCCTCAGACGGATGCGTCCATCTCGGTTCTGTCTCCAGCAACTTTGAAGCTGCAAATTTTCCAAATCTTCTCATCAATGTTCTTCGCTTCATTCTTCCAAATCATGCCTAAACATAACAAGACATCATTGAGACACTCGAGCGAGAAAACACGAGAATTAAAATACAAAAATCACTAACCATGACCAAAACACTAAAGTAAAGCAAAAACACTAAAAACTAAATAAAACTCGAACGACTAAACTTAATTGTCCACATTTTAGAAGCACTTAAACTCTACTTTTGTAGAGTTATCACACCCCCAAACCTAACGTTTGCTAGTCCTCGAGCAAATACGCAGAAAGAAAAACGCAAAGACAAACTCGACACGACTATTCCTCAATCAAAACTCGAATCAACCTTTTTGAACAATCCCTTAATGTTCTCAGAAATGGTGCATTCAAACTTGTGGTCAAGTTTCCTCTTCACCCATCTCATGACTATGAAACTATACGTTTTTGTCTCCATGAAGCTCAATGTTAAAAGGTTAAATCACCTCAATATGTCACGGAATGGATAATGCCAACCTCATAGTTCCAATAAAACACAGTAGGACGGCAACTTACAGAGACTAACCCAAACACCCCTATCCACTAATCAAAGGTTTCGCACATTTAAGAACTAAAACAAGCAAGACAAATGAATTTACCGCTACACGACTCTGGATGTCTCATCATCAATTCTCGGTGGAAACCCATGTAACGAGCTTTCGATCAATGACTCCCGGACCAGTTGGCCCAAGGCATTAGGCTATAAGGAACCCCTCAGATCTACTACTCGAGTACCACCAAGGTGACTCACATCACAAGCACATATTCAGGTATGTATCACAAACAATTCATCCTTTTTTTTTTTTCTTCTTTTCATATTTTTTTTCACCTGAACATCGGTACTCAGAGCCTTGGTAGCTTTTTTTTTATATTTTTTTCTTTTTTTTTTCTTTTTCTTTTTTTTAAAATGAACTCTACCTAAGATTTCGCATCAAGGAAGTACTCAAGCAGTTCTATTCATCACCAACTACCATGCGTTATAAGACATGAGTTTGTCACCCATTCCTTTCCATACTGAGTTTTTTTTTTTGTGTGAAGGAAACCATTTGTAAATCAAACGCACTGCAAACATTCATGAGCTAAGTGTCGATTTTTCTTTTCCACAAGTTATTCATGCAAACCACTAAAATTCATCACCGAACAAGACCAATTCATCTTAGATATCATCAAGTTCAACTGAGGAATTGACACAAACATAACACTCTAAACAATAAGCAAACTCTAAACAGCAAACTGAAACAAAAACCAGCAATAACATTCCCAAGCAACAATTAAGAAACTCAGCAAAAGTTCAGCAAAACAGCAACCTTACTCCCCCAAACCTAATATAGACTAAACCTAACTATTCAGCAATGAATGATCAGCATTAAGAACACCAAAACATCTTCAACCTCCCCAAACCTGACCTAATCATCGTCCCGATGAACCTAATAAGCACAAGGTGAAAGTGAAGACTTCCCTGAATAGTTAGTCGTCCGCGTTATCCTCCGAAGATGATTGTTGCTCTTGAGCGTGTTGTTGAAATGACGACCAAGAAGGAATGCTGGGGTGTCCCGTCATGTCAATGCCTGCCGCTGCTCCATGGAAACGGAACATGTCTTCAACTCGTTTGAAGCATTCCTCGACATACCTGTTCCGCATCGAATTCTCTTGTTGTATTTGCCTAATCAATACCTCCGTGGCGTCTCCTCAGCATGAGACGTGGAAGTAGACGCGGTAGCCCTGCGTGTATTTGCTCTAGCACCCCTAGCTGGAGGATTGCATATCTGTGTATCTCCTATGTTGAAGCCGAGAAGGGATGGACGCGTCCGTCTGGTGGACGGATGCGTCCGTCGCCATTCTGTGCAAAATTTTTTTTTTGTTTTGTTTTTTTTTAAGACTAGACAGTAAATGAATAGATGCATGAAGACTACTAAACAAAAATAAGTAAAAACGAACAAATTGAAACAATAAACTAAGATAAAGAAAAATAAGAGGAAATGCAAAGAAACTTGGTTGCCTCCCAATAAGCGCCTTGTTTATAGTCGTCGCCT
>JAGVVM010020063.1:0-41034 GCA_019149425.1 Psidium friedrichsthalianum
CCCAATGGAGTCACCATGAAAGAACAAAGCCAAACCCACCCACGGCACCCCCTCCCCTCCCCCCTCCTTCTATAACGCCTTTGTATCAAACCTCCTCCCCAACTTTTTACGCTTTCCCTCCTCCCCTCGTCGTACTCCCTCTCCCCTCTGTCCAGTGACCTCGCCTACGTCCCCTATCTTTATTATTTTATCCCCTCTAATCCTAAGGCCTTAACTGCCACACCGAGTTCCCCCCCCCCCCTAACATGGGTCGTTATGACTATTAATTAAGACTTTACAGAACAACGGATATTGAAAATATTTTACCCACCCATCGGTGGCCCAGTTGGTAAGTGGGTTTGAGACTGTGCCATCACAAGCACTAGTCTTGGGTTCAAATCCCCTGGCTAGACCCATTTTTAATGATTTAAGTGGAGGGTCATGGCGGTGCGGTTGCTGCGCTAACCCTCCCGAGGATTTAATCGTGCTTCATGCTGGTTTGAGGCACAAGCTCGCCGGCCGTGCGGACACCTCAGGTTAATAAAAAAAAGTATTTAGGTTAGTATATAAACTGGTTGAAAAAAATACGATTGGAAGTGGGATGAAATAGAATCAGACTTTGAGACGTGATAACATTTCCTTTAACCGATTATTTGCCCACAATACTACTAATGATTCCAACAATATCCTCCATGATACAACAAAGTCTCATGTGAAAATAGCAAAATAACAATTTTGATAATTCTCTAGGATTTCTCAAGGGAAACAATTGAAAACAATTGTTTGTATCTTTTGAGGAAAAGACAAATTAGAAGTTCTAGTTTTGAGGAATGAACAGAATCACTCAATATAAGTATGGTTGAAGGAAGATAACTTTTTATGTCCCAAAAAAATGTAATCGGACACAATTTTTCATGACCAAAGGATAGTTATTCGGACATAGCTTTTCTTGTCCATTGGACAGTTAATTTGGGCTTACCTCTTCGTTTTCAAAAAAAATTAATATGTTTGAAAAGTTTACAACCATACACATAATTAACCAATTAAAATTCTAAAATAAAGTAATAAAATAAGTGAACAATCACAGTGTTCGTTAGGATTCAAAAATTTATTATTTTTTAATATAAAACATGATTGTTGATTAGTACCAATAATTATCCGAGATGCACAAAGCACACTCTAATAATAACGCACCGGTCACACGAGTATAGTGGGGTTTAGCTCACTTGCCCATTTTTTTTATTTGAAAGACCCTAGGAGCTTTTTAATTAATAAAAGTGATTTGCACTTTCCTTTTAACTATGTGGGATTGCAAAAGACACTTTGCTTTTTGTTTTGCAAACAAAATCAACAAAACTCTCCCCCCTCCCTCTCAAAATTAGCTAATAGCTGTGTATACTAATTTTTGCATTATGATTTTGGCAATAGTAATTACAATTCACAAGAGCGATAGTGGAAAATTGGACTTAGAGGTTTGTTATGTAGAACTCAATTGCCAATTACATTAAAGAGGAACATACTAATGAAGAACCTACAGTGGCTCACTACTTTATGGAATGATTGATATCTTCGTGATGGAGATAATTGCTAAAGTTTCATAGGGTCCTAATGAGGCAAGGGAGAGTCATCATCCCTAGTTTCAAGAAATGTGGGACAATTTTTCAAGACCCCCTCTCATGTGTGAATCAGATTGGAGTGGAATGTGGAATTTGACTGATAACGAGGGACACACAAAATCTAAATGGATGGGACTAACTTTGATACCATGTTATAAAATTCGACCTAAAAACTTAAATTATTAGATGGAGGGAGACCATATTATTATTAACAGCATAGAAGATCCATTATCAAGTTAACCTCCCAAAAAAAATAAATATAAAATGTAACTTTATCTCATTTCAATTGGTCGATTAATAGCAATTCATGTAATTTTTGGAGCATAAACAAGAATTGCTTCTCTTTTGGCCATGTTTATTTTGTGAGGTTCTCTTTTTTTTTTGGTGTAGGGCATACAACAGGTTAGGCTCGCCATTTTCCTACGCAACATTATAGCAAGAAAAAGACAAGGCAGAAGTAGTTGCTTAATATGAATTCCTGGTCCACCTAGTAATTAAAATGGTCTCTGCTGAGCACGTGGATGACTTAACAGCTTTGGCTTATCTGCATTGTGGCAACGTCATCAGAGCAAACGTCATCATAATTAAAGGAAGTTGGTGCCATGAGGGTAAAATACCCCAAACTGATGTACTGTGATAAATTTATTTCGAAACTATTTTGACCTGAAAACCTCTAACAACTGGGTACACATATGATAAATTTACCCTAAAATATTTTTGACACCCGAAACCCCAAACTAATACACTTGAGATAAATTTACCAAAAACTAATTTTATTTTTGCATGAAAAACCTCAAACTATTATACATATCACAAATTAATCCTTTGTTAAATTGAGTTAATATTATGAAAAACTCCAAATTGATATATTTGTGACAAACAAAGGGCAAAAAATCCAAACCGGTATACCCGTGGAATTACCACGTGTATCCAATTCAACAATTGATGTTAAACTTAATGAAAACTAACGGAGGGAAATTTATCACAGTGTATCGTATTTTTGTAGGATGAAATTTATCATAAGTGTACTAGTTTAGTTTTTTGGGTCAAAAAAACAGTTTGGGATAAATTTGTTACAGGTGTACTACTTTAGGGTTTTCCGTGGTATTAATTCTTAAAGGATTGACTATATCCGAAGTCGTTGGACTCATCCAATAAGGTATATTTATGCTGAATCGAGCCAAGTCTTGCCAAGAATCCATCTCACAATCAACATACGCTTATGAAAATTCTGAGTAGTAGTAGTACTTAAGGTACTCCCCTCTCCATGAGTCAATACTTGGATCAACCCTTCTAGATATGACGTCCTAGAACCAAAAAAAGAAAAGATTAAGGCTTCGATTAGAAGCTAACGCTTTGAGTGAATCACGTAAATCTCTATTGTTCTTGTTGTTCATCGTTTATTTCTCTAGTGATTTCATGTTGAATTTAAATTGCAAGATCATGTCAATTTCCGCATTTAATTTACAATAGTTTGCATGACAATCATTTGAAGTACCCGCCTCGTCGTTTTGAGCCAGTGAAGTTGGTGCCACGAGCATGTCGTTCACTATACCCGAACAATGGAAAATTACCAAAAAAGTTCTAAGCATATTGCCAATTGCGCTAATTCAGTCCTAATATTTTTTTTTTTTTTGGCTACTTGCGTCTAAAACTTTACATTTGTGCCAATTTGGTCCATTTGACGCTGACGTTGACGTGAATATTATTTAATCACATCTCAACATTTTTAAAATTTTTAAAATTTTTATGTCTTTTCCTGTCTTTTTTCTTTTCTTTTCTTTTTTTCTTTTTTTTCTTTTCTTTTGTTACAACTAACAGGAGGGTTGCCGGCCCGGGGACACCGCGAGACTCTCTTAGATCTAGGCGAGGATTGCAACCCTCGCAGGTGCCAAAGAGGGCTTGTATACCCTCGCCCAGTGGTCGGTGGAGGTCACTGGTGGCCTCGATCGTCAGCCCTAACCAAAAAGAGAAAAATAAAAGGAAAATAATTATTTAAAAATAACTAATAAATTTGAAAATATTGAAATGTTATAAAAAATTTCACGTCAGCAATAGCAGTGCCATGTTATTAGTGTTTGACCAAATGGACTAAATTGGTATAAATGCCAAAAAGTTTAGGTTGTTTATGAAAACTCAATTACTAATTACATTAGAGGAACAAGTGATGAGTACCTACCAATGACTCACTATTTTAGGATATTGATTTAATCTTTATTGACGAGAATAAGGATAATTGTAGAGAAACATGAGTAAGGTCTGCATTATATCCAATGAATATTAAGTATTATGAACGGTTGAAGTGATCAGAGGGTCCTAATGAGGCGAGGGGAGAGTCTTCATCCCTTGATTCGAGGGATGTGGGACAATATTCAACATCTCCAATCATGGTGTGAGCCAAATTAGAAGCAGCATGTGGAATTAACTGATAGCGGATGACGCACGTACTCGAAAGGGATAATAGTGGCTTTAATATCATGTTATAAAGTCCGAAAAAAAAACTTAAGCTATTAGGTAGATGGAGACAATATGAATAGTAATGGCATATAGGGCCCATTATCAAGTTATGTGTACCAATATTTTAACGGTTCGACTTTTTTGGTTAATTGAGAGCTAAAAAGTTTAGTTGTGGGCATCCACCATCTGGTGGCCGAGTCAGTTTGCGCTAAGTTCCTTTCACGAGAGATCCTGGGTTCAAAAGTTTACAGCGTTAGATGACTTAATTGGGGGCCCGTGGTTGTGGGGTCTGCGGGTCCTCCCGATAACTAGTCGTGCTTCACCGCTGGTTTGAGCACAAGCTCACCGGCCGCGCAGACACCTCAGTTATCCAAAAAAAAAAAAGAGGTTTAGTTGTGGGCATTTGAGGACTCAAAAGTTTTAAAAAGCTCGTCCAGCTCACTATAAGTGGAATTCAAGATTTGCAATTTTTTTACTGCACAAAAAGTAGCTACCATCACCGCGTAGCAGGCTGGGTGTAGTTGTGATTTACCAAGAGAGCATCAGCTACTAGTCCCCACACCTTCAAGGAGTTGGGAAGAAGGACCGCGCAACCGGATGTGTAGCAGTGACTTACCTCATTAAACTTCCGTTGACTATGGCACTATTTATGGTTTTGCAAGTTCGCTACTCCTACTTCCATCCATCATCAACCAGCAAAGCCCCTCCTCCCCTACATTTCCCTCCTCAAACAATGAGCCTTCAAGAAGCAATAGCAGTTGATAGTGTTAATGAGCTCTATAGCTTAATTGAGCAGGACGAAAATCTCTTAGATCATGGATCTGAGGGCCCATTTCCAAACACTCCACTACACGTTGCCGCGGAGCAGGGGAAAGCTAAAGTGGCCATGGAGATAGCCATCTTGAAGCCATCGTTTGCCCAAAAGCTAAATCGAGGGGGTCACAGCCCCATGCACTTGGCTTTGCAAAAGAAGCATTATCACACTGTGAGGGCATTGATGACCCTCGACCCTAAATTGGTTCGAGTCCGAGGAAGAGGCGGGATCACCCCTTTGCATTTTGTAGCCGGGGAAAAAGGATACAATGAGCATGAGAACATGATGCTCCTAGAACTGTTGGCCGAATTCCTATTCGCTTGCAAATCGTCCATCGAAGACTTGACGAACCAATGTGAAACTGCAGTTCACGTTGCCGTTAGGATGGGCAACAACAAAGCATTTAAGGTTTTGTTTGGATGGCTTAAGCGAGTCTATTTGACAGAAATCTTGAACTGGAAAGATGAAGATGGTAACACTGTGTTACATATTGCTGTGCTTAAAAATCAGCGTGAGGTATGGTTTATGGATTTTGTGGTTGTTCTTGCTTTTCTTATCTTATCCTTGAATTTGACATAATCTAATTCAGGAATAGATGTTAAGGCAATGAAGTACCTGAGCTTGAAAATATTTGGATTTAGAAACATTCAGAGAGAGAGAAGGGAGGGGGGGACTTGAACTACAGTTTTTGCAATTCTATATCATGTATAATTATTGCGCAAAATATAATATTTGTCGTAAGTATCTATTTGACGATTGACATTGGTAGACGTGTCCACAAATTTGCTCGCTTTGAGTGATCCGCCAGAGGTCCACAAATTTGCTCGCTTTGAATGATCCGGCAGACACAAGAAAGATATACAAAAATGATTTGTACGTGAGTTGTAATAATAAGATCGTATTGAAGCTTCCACATTAATAAAATAAATAAAAACACAACCAGACACATCCTTTTATAAATTATTTGTGTGTGTTCGTACCGCTAATGTATAATATCACAATAATGTTTGACTTCAGATCTCTTTATATTATGAAATAACTTATTGGTGATTTCAACCTCAAAATTTTAATGATAAATTTCGGGGAAAAAAAAAACCCATCTCTTATGTTTTCGCAATTCCATTTTTGGCAAGAAAATAATCATTATTGAGTGATGTATTTTTCGACCAAGTTTTCATTTCAACTCCACTGGCGGGAAAACTATTTTAAGCTTGTGATGCTTCTAATTTGAGTTCATTTATAATTGGCCAAACAATGTTTTGGTTGGAGGATGTAGAGAAAAAGGACGGATAGCATAAGAGGGATATTGAGATAACCCTGAAATGAAAGCTAATAAGGATAATCTGACACAACAATAACATAATCACTTTGTGAACGCGAAAATTACTCCCCTATCAGTTGAATCTTATGCATAAAGGAAATAAATACAAATGTCTAAGGTAGTCTTTCTCTTCATAACAAAAGAACTCTTGTACAAAATGTAATTGAATTCTGAGCCTTTCAATTAACTTGATTTAGTCCTAAATGTTTATGATAAATCATAGTCATTCGGGTCAGCACTTTTATAAATTCGCCAATCTTACAACTCACATGAGCAATTCCTATTTATCAGATAAGTGATTTCTGGTGATATCATTGAATTGCACTTTTTGAAAACATTTGGGACCTCACTGCATGAGTTGAAATGATTGCATCTGATAAATAGGGTTTAGTCAACTTATTTCCACGGTACACTGGTCATTGCATCACTAGTGTCGCCCAAACTTATATGGCATGAGCTCACTTTGTGCACAACGCTAAAAGCGATTGGAATTGAAGGGATACATACTTTATTTTGTTCCCCTTTCCATGTCTTCTAGATCATCAACCTGTTGAGTGGGTGTGTCAAAGTAAACGCGAGGAACTTCCAGGATGAGACGGCTCTAGAAATCTTGCAAGCGAATCCTAGTGGCAATCAAGATCTTGAGAAGAAGTTAGGAGCTACTGTTCTCAGTCGCAACCTCTCTTTATCAGAGTTTTTAGGAATGCAACCAACTATGCACGAGAAGTTCGTATTTAAATTTGGCTTCGGAGATGAATCCGTTCGCAACATAATCCTTTTAGTGGCTGCCTTGATTACGACTGCCACTTACACAGCCATGCTCACTCCTCCGGGGGATACTGGGGGGATAACTCTTCAAATCTCTCAGCCGATTCCACTGTCGTTACTGCCCATTCCAACGCCATCGTTGCTGAAAAACCACATCGAGCCGGAAACATTATCCTGAGCGGCTCATATCTATATGCGTTCACGGCTCTCAACAGTTGGGTTTTCCTGATCTCTATCCTCACAATCTGTACGATTGCTATTCCCCTACTGCCCGAGAGTTGCGCAGTTTGCTCGTTAATGTTTTACCTCGGTTTTACCTACTTTGCCACCTTTATGATGGAATTCCCGAGATCCGATGCGGCCGTGGGAATCATCATGATGGTATGTGCTTTTATCTTGCTGCTTGGCTCGTTGGCGATCATCCTGATCGCCTGGTTCAAGCACCACAGAATCCTACGCGGAATCGATGCCACAGGGAGACGCGTCAGCCATTACCCAGAACTGAAGCATGGAAAATAGTTTGCAAGTATTCTTCTCGCGTGTGCAATATATTACTTATATTTCTAGTCCCCAGGGTTGTAAAAGCTAAGACTCTTCTTATTACTTGCATGTAATGGACTCATCTATTAATTCCTTGCTATTGAGAGGCCTTTAGTCTTCTTCTTATTTTCGAATGGCTTTTTTCCTGATTCAGCTTCGATGAGGTGGAGACGAAAAGCACTGAACTGCAACTCGCCCGAACGAAAATCTATTTAGCTTTTTTTAGCAAGTAGCAAACTACATGATCCTATGAAACATAACAAATTAATATAGTTGCAATCTTTTCTCTTAAGGAAATCGATTATGTTGACTACCTGTTATGCTAATAATATATTTTTGACCACAAAAAATAAATAATAAATAACTAAAAACTATTAGGCGGTCCACTCTTTTAAGAATTTGTGACTCACAATATACTATTATTTTCACAGTCACCCAAAAACTTCTATATTAAGAAAGTGCTTCCTTGAAAATTTTGAAACTGGAAAAGTAGAGGGAGTGAAAAATCTCTTTTCTCTTTTCATGTTTTTAAGTCTTTTTGAGTTTAAAGGTACCAATTATGTGTTGAAGTTTTTTCTAAAACAAACAAAAGTTGTCTTTTCCAGTCCTATATAAGATGGAAAAGATCATGTAAGTTTCTTTATTAGATAGAAGACTACTATGGTCTTTCAAAAAAAAAAAAAATGGGCAAGTGGGCTAGATCTACTTATACCCGCATGCGTGTGTGTGTGATTGCGCGATTATTAGGTGACCTTAGCACTTGGAATGCTTGTGTGGTCACGAGTAATAATTGGCATTAATCAACAATCATACTTTTATTTTATTTTATTTCTAAATTTAATTTAATAAAATTTAATTGTAATATTCTAGCGAAATAGTGCGACTATTTACTTAAGAGTTGCAATTATTTTTTATATTAATTTTGAATTTTAATTGATTAATTATGTCCAATAGTTATTACTTTTCATACTTGACAGATTGGACTTGAAGAATTGCAGCCTTTCGAGTTAGCAGTTTTAAACCTTCGAAAGTTGCAATCTTTCATACAAAACTATTTTCGAAAAACGAAAAGATATGATTGAATAAACTGTTTTGGATATGAAGAGTTGCATGAGAATTAACTATTTTCGGATGGCAAAAAGGTGTGTTCATTTCTCGTTATATATTCAAATGTTATGGTCATTTTGAAGATAATTCTTCTCCAATTTTCGTTCTTAAAAATAAGAGAATTACAACCTTCATTTTTTATTGTTTCCTAGAGAGTTCTTGGAGAAATATTAGAATTACTATCTAATATTCTCGCTTGAGACTTTATTATATCATGAAGATTTGTTGCCAATAACCATTAGCAATGCAATGAGCAAATAATTCTTTAAAGAGAGTACTATCACGCCTTAAAATTTGATTCCTTGTTCATTCCTTTCTACCATATTTCGCCATCATTAGATTCCATCCATTCTTTTTGCACTTAAGGGTTATGTTATGCTTTATTGAAGCTGCAGTGTATCGTTAGATTTAGTCTACTTTTATTTTATTCATCACAATCTAACAATTTATTTTAAATCCATATTATGTTATGTTTTTTTTTTGTAAAGGTAAAGTAATATAAATGACAAATCAAGCGTTAGGTTACAAAAATTAGCCCGAAACAAAACAACCCTCCACCCGAGGCAACACTAATGTTGGAGCTGGTGCAGGGTTTCGGGTACAGATGAAGCACGGAAAAAACCGAGCAAGAACAGGTCTCAACAATAGCCAAGCAAACCGAGGGACAAACACATACAAAGGACAAGCACAGAACAAACAGAGCAGAACAGAACACATCTACTCAAAAATAGAGACGGACCATATTATGTTATGTTATCTTTTTATTTCTTCATTAAAAATTTTTTTTGTCTTGATTCTTTTTTTCTCATCTTAATAATTTCGATCACATCCTACCTTGGAAAAAAAATGCTTCAATTGATTTATATACTTATCAAATTATGATGAAGTAATGTCATTGCTTCTCTTACATATATTCTATATTCCGAAAGTTAATCGGTAGTTAGATGCTAGGTGCGCCTCAACTTGATCGATGAATGGGGACCAAACTTATCCCAATGTGAGCTTGCTTAGAATCAGTCGGGTAAGACTTGTTTTGGCCGATTTCCGAGTTAATACTCCCCTCTAAATTTAATTAGATAAATTGAAAATTGGGGACCTAACTAGATAAGCGATGAAAGTAAGAGGATGGAAAGGACAACTTAGCCTACATTTTATGAGGGGATTACACTGGGCTTTTATGTTCCTTTTTGAGTGATGAGTTTAACATCTGCACTATTAATTAAGAATCGGACTGCAAATAAAGAACCTTGTTTCTAGCTTATTGAGATGGGTATCAGCTATAACCTATTCAACTTTAGCAGAAATGCAAAGATTAGATATACATAAACTCATGGAAAATTTTAAACAAGGACACGAAATGGGGTTTGTTTCTCAAAAGAGGACCCAAAATGGATATCGTCTCAAGTAATGACCCCAAGTGACTAACTAAGTCGCAAATAAGATTTGAAGTGACTAATTGAGTCTCAAAAAAAGGATTCAAACTCCAAATCTTATTCATAGCCAGGGGTAATTTTGTCCAAGGCTATTATTTTCTTTATTTTTATTTTTCTTTTTTTTCTCCATTTTCACTTTCTTTTCGTTCTGTTTTATTATTTATTATTATTATTATTTTTTTTTTTTGGGAACTGGTTGTCGCTTCTATCTTTAGGGACATCTGTTCTCGCCTTGAGAGTGCAGCAAAAACTTCACTTATTCTCCGCCTTCGGCCAACCCAGTAACTGCAATTTTTTGCACCTATTTTGGTCACCAGATCATCTTGTTTGACTGACTTAAGCCTCCAGTCAATTAACTCTTGCTTGGTGATGAACAATTTCACTCGAAGAGCAATTTCTTTGCAGGAGGCGACTATTTCAACTTCAGCAACATTTCTGCCTCATCAATTTCAAATTCAAGTTCTCCCCTCTTGCACGAATTCGATCTGTTGAAACTCCTTCTTCTCCTTTACAATGCGAGTGGCTTATTGTAGTAATCCCTCGTCTGGCGACAGCCACTCGCAATCTACACCTTCCTCTCCAATTGCCACATTGCCACCATCAACAAGTCCTTTTTGAGCCCTAGATGGAAGTCCCGACATCTACTTTGGGTCCTTTCTTGAGGAAACAACCCCACTTCGGGCCTTTATTCGAAATTTTCCCTAAACTCATAGCGAACAAACTTCTAAAAGAACATCATGAGGGATGCAAGTTGTTAGTCCACAGATATGTAGCCTGATGATCATTACCATTTTGATCCTTAATAACCTGCTTGAGGAGAGAACTAGCCTTCAAGATCTTCCTTCATGCGTAGGTAGAAATACTGGTGGATGCCGCAGACCATGGTGATTTGATTTGCTCGATTTCAGACGTTATCCTTGTCATCAAAATGGGACCTCCATTACATCTGATCAATTCTTGGGATAAATAATATAGACTCAATTGAGACAGATTCCTAAAGTGCACGACAGTTACTGACAAAATCAAAAGAAGAACAAATTCCTAAATCATACGACACCAGCTTTAAAAATCAAAAGTGTAAGGGCTCGACTAATGCAAAACAATGCGGTCAAAAAAAAAAAAAAAAACTAACGCAAAACAAAAGGTCGGGAGTTATATTGAAAATTTTCCCCAATGATGTCCAAGTTTGTCCCCACGTAAGGAACTTATTGTTCCAATTGAAAGAAAGAAAGAAAGACTTGCTCAAATTTCAAATAAGAGCTTAAAGTACTTTCATTGTTTTTTTAAATAACAACCTGAAAAGGATCTTGTTCCAAAGAAGGGCTTGGCCGAAGGTCATTCTCAATTTTTTAAAAAGAGAACTGTAGTAGTGTTCTTTGTGCAAATAGTCTCCAAGAGGATCCATTCTCGATTTGAGCCTCCTTTGCTGATATTGTGGTCGCATGGTATTAAACCGCTGTTTCACTCTTACGTCTGGATCACTAAACTAAGAAACTTGCCATGTGTTCGTTGAAATGCCTGATTGAAACTCATGTGCAAATGTGAAGAGTGTTATCATGCTTAACGTCTGGATTGATTGTTGTTAGGTACAGATTTTTAAAATTCCCGTCATGCGTAAAGTTGTGTAACTGAATAAGTCATTCAAGCATGTTCGCGGGATTGAAGTTTGTGTTCGGTGGTTGTGGAAGAAGTGGAGAAAGGCCATGAGTGAATTTACATGTAAAATGTTCGTATGTTGATTTTTTGTAGTAAGATGTATGAGCGTGAGGTCCGCAACGCTCTGCATTGTTTATTTTGCAAGTGAAGGTTGAGTATGAAGTCGATGTCGATATTCGCTTGGAAAAGTGATCGGGATTGAAACTATTTTTTCACGGAAATGAATTAAACCTTTTCTAGAAGCATCTGGATTCAATGTTGCATTAATATTGCATATAGAATCATTTACCGAGATGCTCACCATTTGTTCACGAAATGTGTAAGTCAGATTCGTGATTGTTAGCTTGTGTTGTTGATAGTTTGGAAAGCAATCCATCATGCCTCAGATGGTTTTTCTTAAAAAAAAAAAAAACTACTAGTGGTGTTTGCTAGTCAATTTGCCGTCAACGGAGAATTTCCTTCAGTTATCGATGATCTGATTTTATCGTCTTCGAGTACTGTTCCTTTTTTTTTTTTTTTGGGTCGATTCATCTTCGAGTACTTTACTGACCTCCCCTTTCTGCTAGTTTATACATTCTATGTGACTCGATGGTTATTAGCGGTGGTTCCCAGCGAGAAATATGGTTTCAGATCACTGATATGCATGATGATTTTCCAGCAAATTTCATTAGCCGAATTCCAGTTTTCACGTTGTCTTCCTGTAAATATTGGTATTGGTTGGTTCGTATTTGTTAAATGTTTAGTGGTTAATGGCGGTGGAAGTGAGGGTTAACAGCGGTGGCCGAAAATGATAGTTCACTGGGGTTGTCCGGTGACATAGGAAAGTGCTTTGGTCAATTCATGTTAAATTCGGACATAATGCTCCAAATTGATGTGCCCAAAAGTTTCTGGAATAAGCCTGACCTTTCTGGTCGTGATTTGAGGATCTCTATATGGCATAATTTTCATGCAAAATTGATGACACTTTGATCACGTTAGCACATGCTTTTGTATACTGAGTCGAAAGAGAAAATTCATGTTAAGAATGCTGTACTTGTTAGGAATTTGTCGGCATCATGGTTGTCGGAGCTGCATATGTCTAGAATTCGCTTATTTCATAATTAAAAGAGCCACACATGATCAAGATTTGTTGGATTTCTGATTGTAAACGTTATCTTTGACTCGAATTTGCTAGAAGTGCATTGGAATTTGCTGGCCGTGACTTCAGAGCTTCAAGGTTCAAGCCTCAATTTGATCCTAATTTGAGATTGCACTGATCATAAGAGCATGCAAAAACGTTATGATTTCCCATTGCTTTTGTGCTCGATCACCTCCTATTGGGCCGGCGACCGAAGCTAGCTGTGAAGAACAATGAGCAGTGAGAATGATCCGTGGCGAATCATCCACATTCCTGGAAGTCCACCGGTTCATCCTGATCAGCCACACCCAGGGTTCTTCTTAATGGACTACTGGCGCATCCTAAGCGAAATATCTGAACTTGACTTTTGCTGACGTATTTTGTGCTTCGGAATTGGTGTTTCATCATGTTTTTCCTTTGCAAGCAGTGAACATGGTTGTCGCTCAGATTGAGCAGCCGAAGCTCACAAACGCAATCATAAGGTCAGTCTCATTGATTTACATTGGACTTTCTGTATTAAGCTCGTTCTGCACTGCTCAGACCTTGCTCTTTTGTATCTGGTTTGCTTTTTTACTCAAATTTGGGAGTCTATTGTTTGGTTATTGGTTAGGCGTTTGAGTCAAATTGCACCATTGGAGGACCTCCATCACGTGAAGCGGGTGAAGAAGAAGTGCCTCGAAAGAGGAACATTGTTGGCTCATGAGCATATCAGTGTTATGTGTTATCCATTTTTGTTGCTGGTGTGATTGGTCACTTAATGAGAATATTTGAACATCATTGCTTCTTGCATCTCTGAAATTGAGGAATAGTTTTTGCTGTGCATGTTCTCGCAATATTAAGATGAAAATCATTATTGGAGCTTAACTAGGTCTTTCTATTGCACTTTGTTCCTGGGTTACCCTTTAAAAGTTCAATAAAGATCATCGAAATATTGTTTTCCTCTTGCGAAGGTCGTTTGACAGGAACAATTTCATGCAGAGTATTAAATGTTTGTTGTTTAGACTCATGCGTGTAGTCCTTGATCAGACACCACTCCTGTGCATTTACTGCTCTTTAAGTAACAGAAAAGAGGGATTTGAATCTTCTGACCCCATGCATGTCAATTGTCATCATATCGAAGAAATTATATCTGAACTTTAAGCTATAAGAAAGCTTTTTCTGCATTGGAAGCACCGTAAGTCATTAGCTTGAGTATAGCAAGTTAATCAGCATTAGATATTTAAAGTCATATTTACGTCGCCGGTGTAATTCCTCTACAAGACACTTTCTCCTAAAGGTGCGATTAATGAATGCAACTTTGTTTGATTTCTTCAAGTTTCACAGCTAATTGCATCTCAGACTAGTCAATATCTGAGAGGTCTAGGATATGAGTCCTACCCTGGCCTCCCCGTCTTACCAAATAAAAGAAAATTCTCTTATAAATGGCAATCGTTACTTTCCGAGGGTTAGAATGTGTAGACAGTTTGTGAGAACACTTGGCATGCTCTAAACTTCCCTTTGTCCTACTTCTTTTTGTTTTCCTTTGAATCAGTGCTATATGAAGTTACGCACATCCAAGTACGTGTTTGGCGAGTTTCATTTCTAGCTGCTCATGTGTTTGCACTTTCAACATTTTTCCCATCAAGTCTTAGCGGGTTCATCATAGCTCGCAGTGGCTCGTCGGAATCATTTTGGGTTCGGTAACAAGAAGTGAGATTTACTTCTTGTAATTAACTTGACATGTTGTAATTAACTTGACAGGAACTTTGAAGTTTATTGACTTTTGAACCAAAATACAAGAAGAAATCTGTTTTACAAAAGTGGAAAACATTCCAATCATTTCGAAGGTTGGGTCCTTTAGACAGCTATCCCTTGAAATATACTTGCATAGACATATAAAATAGAGGTTTCGGAAAGGAAATAGCAAATTCATCCAATTTTATGCACTGGCAATGACATCTACCTTGTTTGGGAGCCATGCACAATGCAAGTCAAACAAATCAACTGTAAATATATGGCTTGGTGCATGTGCAAGCTATTTGTCCCATTATCATTTGCCCAATATCCCTATAATTCTGCCTCAGACAGTAGTGGTTCTGTGCATGCACTTCACATTTCTGTCCTCTTTCAACATTAGATATCTTTCATATTTAACACCTGGATAAAAATATATGGTTTGGTGCATGTGCAAGCTATTTATCCCATTATCATTTGCCCAATATCCCCATAATTCTGCCTCAGACAGTAGTGGTTCTGTGCATGCACTTCACATTCCTGTCCTCTTTCAACATTGGATATTTTTCACATTTAAGACCTGGATAAAAATAACATGGGAAGTTGTATTCCTTTAGGCGTGACAAGCGTTACGAGTGATGGAGTTTCTGAAACAGTGAGTGACGAATTTCCTGATATTGAGCTTTCTCTGTTGCATCTCGTCTTGTTTAAGGTGTGCGATGGCACTTGTGCATCAGAAAATCAGACGGGTGTTTTTTCGCTTTTCCAAGTTCGAGTGCGGGAGCATTTTGCAGCGTTCACCGGCTACAGGGCGACAAAAGCTTGAATCATCACTGTGCGGTGTTCAGGGTTGTGGTGCCACATGATATCCTCGACAAATCCAAAACATTGATATCTGGGAGCTGAGGATGTTGGCCGTCCAAACGGTTATCCGTCGTTACCGACGAGTCCCTAGGATCGCCGTAGTCGAGTTTTAGAGACTAATAGCCAAGAAATTGAATTCGCATACCTGATTTGGAGTCCATCGCTATTTTCTGCGAAATTCTGGTGATATGGCGTTCGGACGCTTCCCCTTTATTACCCTTGGGCCGCCTGGCGTCGATGGGACTACCTCTCCTTTTCTTTCTCTCTCTTGAGCCTTATGGAGGAGTGTGAGGCTTAGGAATGGCAAAAGTGAAGGGGGGCTCCTAGCCTATTTATAGGATCCTGGCTGGGCCCCCCATCACGGGCTGGGCCGGACCTGACCCACACTAGTTAAGTCCATATTCGGCCCATTAAAAATCTTTGAATTCTTTCTTTATTAAATCAACCGTGTTATAAAAGTCCCATATCGGAGAATTAATGTGGTGTTGAGTAGTTAATATATCATAATTGGCTCATAATTTGTAGGCTTTAATTTTTGAGTAAAAGTAAGTTTAACTGGATATATTAATAGACTCAAACTTGAGCTCCCTCTCGGCGAAAGCTCAAAACGAAAAGTGTCGGGCTTCTGCTGCATGCTCCAATAAAATGGTATCAGAGCTAATGGTTGATTAGTGGCCCATGCCTAATATGCATCAGTGTTTGGTGAATATTTCTGATTTTCAGGCTAGTGGGCAACGTAGTGTAGCAATGCGAGGTCGATTCGTCATGGCCACGGCCAGGTTGAGCCCGGAATCAGCTCGGGTCACCCTTGGAACCGGCCCATTGATCGAACTTGGAATCGGCCCATGGCTGTAACGTCCCGAATTTTCGACTCTTTTTCGGAAATTTCAATAAAGAATGGATGTATTTCATTAATTGCGTTTTAGTCAAATCTTAGTCGAGATTGATCACCTCGGGATGGTCGACCAGAAGGGAAAGGCTAATTTAGGATTTTAAAGTACGTGGACCCAACGGGTCGATACGCGTAACTCCTAACAGCCGCCCGTTGGCCCGAGTATTTACTGAAATTTGCAATTTAATGAAAGAGACCACGAAATTGATTCCGAATTTGAATAATCGGATCTTCAGAGAGGTCGCAGAGGTGTTTCGAGTTTAAAGATCGATATTTGGAATTTTGATTTCAGTTTGGAGCGTCGCGAAAAGAAGCGACGAGAGATTCGACGAATTTGATCCCGGTTCACTCTAGGCTTCTCAGTAAATTATCTGTGAGTTTTTAGAGAGATTAGACGCTAGATTTGAGTTCGTCTAGTCGTTTGCTTCGTTTTAGCTATAAACTTCCATTTTCGAAAAAAATTCGTTCTATCGGTCGAGTCGCCGAGTACCTTTTATCCATCGGTAAGTTAATCTAATCTAGTCTCATCTAAACCACCACATGTCAACACCCCATTGGCTACCATTTTGACTTCTTGGCATAATAGACCCTCCATGGTCACGTACACTTTCCATTTGGTTGGTTGTTTGACTTGGATTTACCAAGCTTCTTGAGCACGTTTCATTTGGCGTGAGTGGGCTTCACTTGGGCGTGGAGTAGAAGCTTTGACTAGTCAAGGGGGGGGGGGGGGATATTTCTCTCTCTCTTCAGCCTTGGACCCACGAAGGAGCTCGGTTATTTTTTTTCCAATTCACGCGCCCAAGTCTGCCTCACTCGGTCTCCCTCTTTCTCTCTCTCGGGTTCAGTTTTGGCTCCAGCAAAGTCTGTGAAGCTCAGCCAGTGTTTTGCTTCCCCTGAGCTGCTTCCAGCCCCCATTCAAGTGAGTAGACTTCCCATTGTTAGTCTAGGATGGTGTGTGAAGTTGAGGTGAAGTCCTAGGCTGATGTACGTGAGTTTCTGGGTTGAATGTGGGCTGAATGTGCTCTGTTTATGCTGGTTTTGTGTGCTGCTGTTCTGGTGTTCCAGCTGCGGTGCTGCATGTTTGCTTGCTGTTCAAGCCCAAATTAAGTGAACAAATCTAGTGGGTCCATGGTAGAGCAACTGAGGTTTACGAGTGGGATGAGTAGAGGGGAAGTTGGTTGAGTTTTCTAGTTTTTCTTCTTCTTTTTTCCTGCTGTACGTGTGTTTTGTCCTCTGCTGCATCGGTTTTATGATGTTACTGTCCTTGTGTTGCTGTGGCTGTATGCTGTTCAAATGTTGTGTGGACGTGTAGGTGTGAACATGCTGATTGTGGGGGGGGGGTGGTTGAGTGGTCGGTTGAGGGGTTTGTTGCCCAAAATTCTGTTGAAAATATGACCAAAACTGGCCCTGCTTTGGACGTGAACTGCTGGTATGTTCGGTCCCACTTCCATGCTGGCTTGTTGTGATCATTGAGTGGGTAGATTTAAAAGAAAACTTAAGTATATTGTGAAGCATGTGTTGGCCAAAAATGATAAGGGAGGGGAGCAAGACTTAGGTTAGTTAATTTTGGGTTATTTCAAAGAAAAACAGGAACGATGGCCCCATTATATCTAACCATGTACCGGTGATATGTGTAACCATGAAAATGCACGTTGGTTGGGGGCAACCGAGAGAAGGTTTTTCCTGGAATATAACTGATGTCCATAAGCGATAAAATGCCGAGAGCAGGGCATTGAGTCTGTTTAATTGCTTTGGAACGTATAAGCGTTCACGTGCGTTTAGGTTACTTGCGGTTATTTGATTTTTTATAAACAATGCAATATTACCCGTAATTATGTGAAGTGAGTTTGTGAATGCGCTCGACCGACAGACTGGCTCGAGAATCAGAGTGACAAGGGTGAGGGTGGCTCGACCGACGGACTGGTCCGAGAATGGGCGGTGTCGTAGTTCCGGCTTGCAAACGTACCTGCTTGCCGAGGGCGCCCGAACGTGCATGGCACGAGGTTGCTGGAGAGACAAGGGGATTAACTTGAGATGTATTCTTAATATGCATTGAGACTCGGTCGCGACGTTAATCGCGCAGGTATGAGACCTTGAGTATCGGAAACGAACCGCGAGAGCCTGAAATGGCGTTCATTATATGGCACGTGCTTGCTTTTACTTGTGAACCGTCTAGTTTGACATTGATTGTGTGGAATGAGTTTAATAACGTGCATTGCATGTGGTTCTATTATGCATGTCTGATATTAGTTACATGGGTGCTGTTTTATATATTGTCACATTGGTTTACTCACTGAGTATTAGACTCACTTGTGGCTGATCGCCTTTCAGAGCCGCGCCGTTAGCATGGAAAACTTGGGTATTTTGCATGGGATACCGCTGGAGATAGAGCAATGGGAGTCGTTGTACCATGGTTCCAATAATAACTTATATAAGCGAATAGAATGTAAAGTATGGGTCGATGAGGGCGGTGAGTTTCTGATGCCGCTGAGGTTTGAGGCATGGATGGAGCGTGAGCTTCAGGAGTTTGATTTTAGGGGGACCGATAACAGGTATGGATGTAGACGTACAGAGCGAGGACGAGTATGGGGTACTAGACCCTGTGACTTTTGGAGGCGAGGTCTTTGACCCAGAGCCTATGGAGGAGGAGCTCGCAGAGCCTTTGCCGATGGATATTGATGGCCACGAGGCTGATCTTGATGACGCTGCACTGTTGGCAGCGGGGCCTGCACTTGTGGAGTCCGAGGAGTCCGAGCCAGAGGAGTGGCCGCCTTCTGATGAGAGTGGAGTTGAGTAGGACTATATAGTGGGTTGTGGGTTTGTGGTTTTGAAGTAGGAGCAACCTGAGCACCATTTTTGAGAGTGTTTTTGTGGAGGCTCGTTTTCTTTTGAGAGGGTAGGCTCTTGGGATAATGTTGGGGTTGTCACATGTTTATATATATGTAAATATTGTAAATATGGTAAGTATATATATATAAGCAAGTTTTTGTGTATCCTTTTTGAATTGGCTACTGTCTATTTATTAGTCTCTCTATCTGCCTATATGCATGTATGTATGATTGTCAGGGGTAGTGATGTGATTGACGCTTTCGCTTGCGTTTCTTGTTACCGTCGTTTGGCCGCGATGTTTCCTGGGCGATCGCAGTTTTAAAGTTGGCCATTCGACGAGGCATGTGGGTTTAGCAAGTGGCTATCGCGCGGTCGCTTAGGGAGGGTGGGGCGTGACAGTTCCCCTTTTGAGTGGTATCAGAGCAAGGTTAGCTCGATTGAGACTTATCGAGGTCGGAGTAATAAGGTGACAATTGTGGGGAAGTAGTCAGATAGTGAGACCCCTAAGTCAGGGTTGAAATGGGAACGTTGTGTGTTTCTTGTTTGGCGCATGTGATTGGCAGCTTGTATTTTTCAGTGAAATTGTACTAAGCTTTGTGATAGTGGTAGTTTTTTTATTGTAAGCTGCAGGTGCGCGAGGACCAGAGGTAAGGTTAGGGTCTAGTTTTTGCCCGTGATCTGTTGAGAGTCTGTTGCTATTCTGTTGGTAGTTGATACTCTGGTCGGTAGTTTAGGCGTTATTCGACTTGATTGTTGGATGAGACTGCTAATTCCTTGGTGGAATTGTAGCAGGGTGAGTAAGAATCTTTTGGAAGTATGAGCGGTCGGGGCAAGAGGCCAGTTGGAGCGTTGGGCTCGCGGGTCCCAGCTGCGGGGAACCCATCCACTAGGGGGCGAAGAAAGTCAGGTGGAGCGTCAAGCTCCCGGGTTCGACCGATTCCGGCAATAGGAGGGCCGCAGGTCTCAGCCACGGGGGAACCGCAAGTTCCAGTAGCAGGAGAACCATCGATGGGGGACGTGATGAGGGTGCTAGCAGAAGTTGGCAATTTGATGGGTAGGCAGGCTGAAGAAAGAGCTACTGTTGCCGCCCACGCTGTCGAGGGACGACAAGCACCTCATCTGGTAGAACAGTTTTTGAAACTGCAACCGCCAAAGTTTGATGGGACTGGTGGACCTGAAACAGCATCAGCATGGACAGAACAATTAGAAAAAGCATTTGCAGTACTAAGGTGTACAGAAGAGGAGAAGGTCATCTTGGCAGAGTATCAGCTGCAGAGGACTGCCGATGATTGGTGGAAGGCAACTCGAGCACGAGTTTTCCCAGAAGGGGTAGAAAGGACCTGGAGGGCGTTTTGCGAAGCTTTTAATGGCAAGTATTTCTCAGAGGCCGCCCAAGAGAGAAAATTAGAAGAATTCTTGCGACTGCGCCAAGGACAGATGACAGTGGATCAGTATGAAGGCGAGTTCGCGAGATTGTCAAAATTTGGACAGAGATTTTTAGCAAATCCTTGGGATAAGGCCAGGAGGTTCCGTGAAAGATTGAGGTCAGACCTTAAATGTCAGCTGATCACATCGGGACTGAGAGACTACAATGAGATTTATGACAGGGCCCAGGAATTGGAGCGAAACATGGGTGAGCGAGTTATCGCCCCTGGGTCAAGATTTGTACCGAATAGGGATAATCGTAATTTTGGCAAGAGGCCAATGGTGGACAACAGGAGGTTCGTTCCTCCAATTCGTAAAGATTTGAGGAAGCCGTCGCGTTTCATGGGAGCGCGATGTAATATCTGTGGGCAGAGTCATGGAAATTTTCCTTGTCCCAGAAAGACGGGAGCCTGCTATGTGTGTGGGCAGATGGGGCACGTGGCAAGGGATTGCCCCCGGAGAAATTCTAGACCGCCTGTCCAACCGCCACGACCCCAGATAGGACTGTAGATGAGGCCAGGGCCCCAAAACAATTTGAACAGACCGCCAGCACAAGGAAGAGTTTATGCAATGGCGCGAGAGGAAGCTGAGAAAGCGCCTGGCGTGATCACAGGTATCATTTCGTTGTGTGATCATGCTGCATATGCTTTGTTTGATCCAGGAGCGTCACATTCATTTGTGTCTGAACAGTTTGCAACTCTAGTTGGCATGGAAATGAAACCGTTAAAAATCTTATTGCACGTGGCTACACCGCTAAAGGATGAGGTCCCGGTCTCGTTAGGATGCATGGGTTGTGAGATAGCCTTTGGCATTGGAAAAGGGACAATAGACTTGGCAGTGTTGCCTATGTTCGATTTTGATGTTATAATTGGGATGGACTGGTTAGTTAGACAAGGGGCAATAATTGATTGTAGTCGCAGGGTGATTCAGTTTAACCCTACTGGTCACCCTAGATTCGAGTTCACAGGTAGTCAAGGGGGAACCTTGATTCCCTTAATTTCGTCACTTAAGGCTACCAGATTATTGAACGAGGGCTGCCAAGGCTATCTGGTGAGCGTAAGTGAGGTACTCACAGAGGAAAGAAAATTTGAAGATGTGGCAGTGGTGTGTGAATTTCCTGACGTGTTTCCACAGGAATTGCCTGGATTGCCACCAGAGCGAGAGGTGGAATTTGTCATCGAATTAGCCCCTGGGACGGAACCGATTTCGAAGGCACCGTATCGAATGGCGCTGTCAGAATTAAAGGAACTTAAGGTGCAGCTGCAGGAAATGTTAGACAAGGGTTTTATTAGACCCAGCGCGTCGCCATGGGGTGCGCCTGTATTATTCGTTAAGAAGAAAGATGGGTCTTTGCGCCTGTGCATTGATTACCGACAGTTGAACCAGGTAACAATTAAGAACAAATATCCGTTGCCAAGGATCGACGACCTATTTGATCAGTTACAGGGAGCATCAGTATTTTCAAAGATTGACTTGAGAACTGGATATCATCAATTAAGAATCAAGCCAGAGGATATTCCGAAGACGGCTTTTCGGACAAGGTACGGGCATTATGAATTTACGGTTATGCCCTTTGGATTAACGAATGCTCCTGCCGCATTTATGGACATGATGAACAGGGTGTTCAAGGAATTCCTGGATCAATTTGTAATTGTATTCATTGATGATATATTAGTATATTCAAGGAATGTGGACGATCATGAGTTACACTTGAGAATAGTACTGCAGAAGTTGAGAGAACATTCTTTATATGCTAAATTTAGCAAGTACGAGTTCTGGTTGAATAAGGTGGCATTCCTGGGACATATAGTTTCAGGAGAAGGAATATCAGTAGACCCTTCGAAGATTGAAGCGGTAGAAAAGTGGCCCAGACCGACGAACGCAACGGAGATAAGAAGTTTCTTGGGATTGGCTGGGTATTATAGACGATTCGTAGAGAAATTCTCGGCGATAGCTGCTCCATTGACACGTCTACTGAAGAAAGAATCCAAGTTTGAATGGTCTGATCGATGCGAAGAAAGTTTTCAGGAGCTTAAATATAAGTTGACGACGGCGCCAGTGTTGACGATTCCGTCAGGTTCAGGAGGATTCGAAATTTACAGTGATGCTTCGTTAAGAGGATTGGGGTGCGTTTTGATGCAACACGGACGAGTCATAGCTTATGCGTCTCGACAGCTAAGGCCTCACGAATTGAATTACCCCACTCACGACTTAGAATTAGCCGCAGTAGTGTTTGCCTTGAAAATATGGCGACATTATCTGGTTGGGGAGCGATTCCAAATTTTCACAGACCATCAGAGCCTTAAGTACTTATTTTCGCAGAAGGAATTAAACATGAGGCAACGCCGTTGGATGGAATTATTGAAAGACTACGACTGCGAGATTTTATATCATCCGGGAAAGGCGAATAGAGTGGCTGATGCTTTGAGCAGAAAGTCTAGCTTAGCACTGATGAGAATTAAGGAATGGACCTTGTTAGAGGAGGCTCGAGATTCAGAGTTTAAGTTGGAAGTGGATCACCTTTCGAGCCTAATAGCCACGCTAAGGATCGAACCAACGATTCAAGTAAAAATTAAGGAGTTGCAGTCTACAGATCCTGAGTTGCAGAAGATCATCGAGATGGATGTGGAGAAACGTAAACCAGAATTTCAAGTATCTGAAGATGGGATTCTCAGATTCCAAGGACGTCTTTGCGTACCAGATGATAAAGGACTGAAAGAAGAGATACTGTCAGAAGCTCATCGCAGTAGCTACAGTATTCACCCTGGCAGCACGAAGATGTACCAGAATTTGCGCCAACACTACTGGTGGAATGGAATGAAGGCAGACGTGGCAAAGTACGTAGCCAAATGTTTGACGTGTCAGCAAGTAAAGGCGCAACACTGTAAACCTGGAGGATTGCTACAACCGTTGGAAATTCCCGAATGGAAATGGGAACATGTCACAATGGATTTTGTGACTGGGTTGCCGAGGAGTCAAAGAGGTCATGATTCAATTTGGGTAGTAGTTGACCGTTTGACGAAGTCAGCTCATTTTATAGCAGTAAGGAAAGATCTCCCTTTAGAAAGACTGGCTGAATTATACGTGAGACAGATTGTCCGACTGCATGGAGTTCCAGTCTCAGTGACGTCGGATCGTGACCCTAGGTTTACAGCGTCATTTTGGAAGAGCTTGCAAAATGCTTTGGGGTCAGAATTGAGGTTCAGTACTGCTTATCACCCACAGACGGACGGGCAATCGGAAAGAACGATTCAGATTTTAGAAGATATGCTTAGAGCTTGTGTTATTGACTTCAAGGGCGGATGGGAAGAAAAGCTACATTTAGTGGAGTTTGCGTATAACAACAGTTACCAGCAGAGCATTCGAATGGCTCCATTCGAAGCATTATACGGTCGAGCATGTCGAACTCCCTTGTGTTGGGATGAAGTGGGTGAGCGGAGTTTAACGGGTCCAGAAATGGTTCAGCAGTCGACTGAGGCGGTGAAAGTAATTAGGGACAGATTGAAGACGGCTCAGAGTCGTCAGAAAAGTTATGCGGATAAGAGGCGCAAGCCGTTGGAATTCCAGGTAGGAGATCACGTATTCCTGAAAGTGTCTCCAATGCGAGGATTGTCCAGGTTCGGAAAGAAAGGAAAACTGAGTCCGAGGTTGTTGGACCATTTGAAATCCTGGAAAGAATTGGAAATCTCGCTTACCGCATTGCGTTGCCGCCTAACTTATCGCAAATGCATAACGTATTCCATGTGTCGATGCTGAGGAAGTACGAGCCGGATCCTGGTCATATACTCGATCATGAAGTCATTGAAGTGGATGACAGAGTCTCGTATGTTGAGCGACCAGTAAGAATTGAGGACCGAAGGGAGCAAGTCTTAAGGACTAAAACCGTGCCATTAGTCAAGGTTGTCTGGGAGCATCACGGCACTGAGGGAGCTACGTGGGAGAATGAAAACGAGATGAAGCTCAAGTATCCGTATCTCTTTGTGTAATAGTTATATTAGTCGTCAGTTGTAAATTTCGGGGACGAAATTTCTTAAGAGGGGAAGAATTGTGACGTCCCGAATTTTCGACTCTTTTTCGGAAATTTCAATAAAGAATGGATGTATTTCATTAATTGCGTTTTAGTCAAATCTCAGTCGAGACTGATCACCTCGGGATGGTCGACCAGAAGGGAAAGGCTAATTTAGGATTTTAAAGTACGTGGACCCAACGGGTCGATACGCGTAACTCCTAACAGCCGCCCGTTGGCCCGAGTATTTACTGAAATTCGCAATTTAATGAAAGAGACCACGAAATTGATTCCGAATTTGAATAATCGAATCTTCAAGAAGGTCACAGAGGTGTTTCGAGTTTAGAGATGGACGTTTGAAATTTTGGTTTCGGTTTGGAGCGTCGCTTCGCGACGAGAAATTCGACGAATTTGATCCCGGTTTGCTCTAGGCTTCTCAGTAAATTATCTGTAAGTTTTTAGAGAGTTTAGACACTAGATTTGAGTTCGTCTAGTCGTTGGCTTCGATTTGAGTGTAAACTTTCATCTTCGAAAAATTCGGTCTATCGGTCGAGTCGTTGAGTACCGGTTATTCGTCATTAAGTTAATTTAACTTAAATTCCTCTAATCCTCCATGTGTCAACATGTCATTGGTTGTTGGATTGACTTATTTGCAAGAGAAGCACCCAAGAGCACGT
The DNA here is from genome assembly GCA_019149425.1 of Psidium friedrichsthalianum. Taxonomy (NCBI): domain Eukaryota; kingdom Viridiplantae; phylum Streptophyta; class Magnoliopsida; order Myrtales; family Myrtaceae; genus Psidium; species Psidium friedrichsthalianum. Next base: position 25,215 of record JAGVVM010020063.1, read on the forward strand.
GAGATTTTTTTTATTGGCTGGCTGGTTGACTTAGCTTTCCAAGCTTGCAAAGCAAGCTTCATTTGGGCGTGATTTGAGAGCTTTGACCGGTCATGGATATATTTTTTTTCTTTCTTTTCTCTTCTCTCATTCTGGGACGCACGCCCGAGCACTTCTCATTCCAATTGTGGCGCCCAACCCTTTTTTTTTCTTCCTCTCTCGGTCTTCACGTTCTTCTCGCTCGAACACTCTCTGTTTTCTTTTTTTTCTGCACCGCTTGGAACCACGACCAGCCACTTCCAGCCCTCATTTAGGTGAGTAGACTTTCCATTGTTAGTCTCGGATGGTGGGGGAAGTCGAGATGAAGTGTTGTGGATGGTGTACGTTGGTTTCGGGTTGAGAAAACTAAACGTGTTCTGTTCTGTTCTGCCTTACTAGTTCTGTATAGCTGCTATTCTGATTCTGTTGTTGCTGTTTACTGCTTGTTTCCCTTTTGTCCAAGTCCATTTAGGTGAGTAAATGCTTTAGTTTCATTGTAGGAGAGTTGTGGATGATTATTGTAGCTCACGGGTTGAAGATTTGCTGATTTTCTGGTCACTTTGTTGAGATCTACGTTGGTCACTGCTGCACCAGCTCTGGGGTGGTTTGATTGTGGGTATAGTCAAGTGCATTTACTACGTGGGTGTGTATGTGGGGTAGTGTTGATGTGTATGAATTCATTAAGGGTTAATTTTGTGACTTGCCATCCCTAATTTCGGTGATAATGTGGCTAAAAAAAAAAAACCAACTGTGTTTTGAGGTATCTCTGCTGAAATTTGTTAGTTCAGCTATTGGTTGAGTTGTTGGGGTCATTTGGGAGATAAAAATAAAAGAAGTCCTGAGGGTATTGATGTGCATGTGAGGGCCACGTATGTTGGGGTGCAAGGGAAAGACTTGGGCGAGTTAGTTTCGGGTTATTTTAATGAAAAACGGGGACGATTGCCCCATTAGCTCGAACCCCGTACTTGTGTAACCGAGAAAATGCACATTGGTTGGGGCAACCGAGAGAAGATTTTCCTGGAATATAGCTGATGTCCATAAGCGATAAAATGCCGAGAGCAGGGCATTGAGTCTGTTAATTTCTTTGGAACGTATCAGCGTTCACGTGCGGTTGGATTACTTGCGGCTATTTGATTTTTATAAACAATGCAATATTGCCCGTAATTATGTGAAGCGAGTTTGTAAATGCGCTCGGCCGACGAACTTGCGCGAGAACCGGAGCGACAAGGGTGAGGCTGGCTCGACCGACGGACTGGTACGAGAATGGGTAGTGTCGTAGTTCCGGCTTGCAAACGTATCTGCTTGCCGAGGGCGCCCGAACGTGCACGGCACGGGGTTGCTGGAGAGACAAGGGGGTTAACTTGAGATGTTTTCATAATATGCGTTGAGGCACAGCTGTGGCGTTAATCGCATGGGTATGAGACCTTGAGGGTCGGGATCGAACCACGAGAGCCTGAAATGGCGTTCAATATACGGCACGTGCTTGATTTTGCTTGTGAACCGCATGATCCGATTTGACCGTATGGAATGAGTTTAATAACGTACGTTGCATGTGGTTCTATTATGCATGTCTGATTTTTGTTGCATGAATGCTGTTTTATATACTGTCATATTGGTTTACTCACTGAGTATTAGACTCACTTGTGGCTGATCGCCTTTCAGAGTCACGCCGTTAGCATGGAAAACTTGGGTGTTTTGCATGGGATACCGGTGGAGATAGAGCAGTGGGAGTCACTATACCCTGGTTCCAATAATAATATATATAAGCGAATAGAATGTAATGTATGCGTCGATGAGGGTAACGAGTTTCTAGTGCCGCTGAAGTTTGAGGCATGGATGGAGCGTGAGCTTCAGGAGTTTGATTTTAGGAGACCGATAACAAGTATGGATGTAGACGTGCAGAGCGAGGACGAGTATGGGGTGCTAGACCCTGTGACTTTTGGAGGCGAGGTCATTGACCTAGAGCCTATGGAGGAGGAGCTCGCAGAGCCTTTGTCGATGGATATTGATGGCCACGAGGCTGATGTTGATGACGCTGCACTGTTGGCAGCGGAGCCTGCACTTGTGGAGTCCGAGGAGTCCGAGCCAGAGGAGTGGCCGCCTTCTGATGAGAGTGGAGTTGAGTAGGACTATATAGTGGGTTGTGGGTTGTGGTTTTGAAGTAGGAGCACCCTGAGCACCATTTTTGAGAGTGTTTTTGTGGAGGCTCGTTTCCTTTTGAGAGGGTAGGCTCTTGGGATGACTTTGGGGTTGTGAAATATATATACACGTAAATATTGTAAATATGGTAAGTATATATATAAGTCAGTTTTTGTGTATCCTCTTTGAATTGGCTACTGTCTATTTATTGGTCTCTTTATCTGCCTATATGTATGTATGTATGGTTGTCAGGGGTAGTGATGTGACTGACGCTTTCGCTTGCGTTTCGTTTCTTTCATGGGTTGTAACGTAGGTGGGGATGGGGATGAAGGCTTATTTTGGCCCAGCAGATTTATGAGGTTGGTTTGACGTTGGTGATTTGCATCTTTCTCACCGGTCTCGGCCCTTTAGTATAGTCTTCAAAGAACGCTATCGTTGTATGAGAATGGTGTCGACTTCTGCTGAGTATACTTTGTAGTTTTAACTACTTTGAAGATTTTTATTTTGCAATCAGATTCCATTAGAGATTTACCGAAGGAGACCATATGTCTTCACTGAGTTTACAAAATGTACATGTAAAATTTAATGGATATTGATTTGAATGGGCATTGGCCTTGCTTTTGATTAGCGCTTTGCTTTTTCATGCTCGGAACTAGCTCTTTTGGTCCTGCCTTTTGCCTTTTTATCTTTTCCGTTCTATTTAGAATAAAGAATTTTCAAAGATTGTGCCGTATACACATGCATATGAAAGATCTAGCACACTTGAAGAGTTGACTTGGGACTCTATGTAGACCCACTTCTTCTAAGTTCTTCTGCTTTGAGGTGGCGTCATCTTCATCTTGGAATGAGCAATGATCACTAATGGGGTTTTAAGAAACGAATATGCAGGCTCAATTGAGCGATGCAAAGGATAAAAATATATCAGATAGAGAAACGAATGCTTTTCGTCGTTCTAAGGCACTTGAATTACCATGCGAGGTTGAAAGTCGAAAAACACTCAAAAATTGATGTTAGTCCGAGCAAGAAAATTTCTAACTATTTACCTCGTGCTATTTGCTGGGACTACCTCCATTTAGCCCCGATGTGGGGTGGTTCTTGACAGGGGTCACGAAATGAAACCGTCGCTCAAATAGGTTGTCTATGGTCACCTGTAGTGTTTGGGATAGAGAAATGATCGCCTCTTTCCCTTCGACTATTGTACCTTTTGCGAGAAAACCCGTTGTCTTAGGGAATACAGAATCTATTCAGCACGACTCACTGTAGATGTAGGACGTGTATGGAAATGGCTTGCCTTTCATCGTCCTGTCATGCCCCATTCTACACGTTCGGTGCATCACACGCAGTTTATGCTCCAATTCAGAATTGATAAATTAAACATGCAAAATAGTTATGCATTAATTATGGAATGTGCAAACACAATGCAGATGTGACAATTTTTAGCATCACGCGTGTTTAGAGAATGTGCAAGCATGGAAGAGAATTTCTCAAGAAAGGAGGGATTTGAACTGCCCCTGGGCATGCTGATCGAATAAATTAAGGGTCGATTCCTTAAGTCAAGGAGTGGCTCGTCTCTGATTTTGCCCCTGTACCACGAAATGCATGGGTGAAGTGAAGAATTTGGGCCTTTTTCAATGTTGACAACCCTCATGGTCATTGGTCGAATGCCCCTACAAGAAGAAAAGTAGAAAGGTTATCCTTGAAACCAAATAAATTAAAGAAGACATACTCTCCTTTTCTATTCAAGGTTTGCCATCAATTTACCCCATTTTCATCAAAATGGATTTCTTCAGACGATTATAATTTTGCCCCTTGGGGTTGTCTCATTCAACATGTTAAATGTTAGTGTAAACATTACCTGTTAAAAGGAAAAGAAACGTGTTAGCCAGTATTACAAGGGATAAATTGGAAACGATACTGGTTTACCCTTCATCTTAGATGCCTTGCACGACCCTTTTACTAGGTTTTACTGAATTGAGTTTTCCTCGACTTTCGTTAGCCACTTCATCAAAGTTGTGGTAAAATGTTGATTTCCGTACCGTTCGTCTAGTATTCCTGTTTCTTTCTGCAAAAAGAAATGTGCAAAAAATTACTTTATTTATTTACAATATTTACAACATTCCCCAACCTTGGGGATCGAACACGGAACGTCTCGGACCACTGTCATCCCTCCATGCCATCAGGCCCACGGGGCCGTAAGCGTCCATGGAGGTTCTCTTTGAAAGGTTGATCTTCGAGATGACGTGGTCTTGCGCTGGGCAATTTCACGTCACGGTTCTTTTCAAGGCAATTTATAATCCCTGTTAAGATGGAAGAAATTAATTCAGAATTCGAGACGATCATGGATAAATTGGAACGATACAAAATTACCCTTCTTTGAGATTGCCTGGGTCTTTCATTCATATTTTCCTTGTTTGGAGTCGTCCATCTAGTGGCAATGTCCACGAATTGATTTGTCCCTAGTTTCGTTCAACAAGAGGACTTCGCATTCGGGTATAACCGTGTTCTCAGGGCAGTTTGCAAATTCCTGAGAATAGAAGGGGTCCAATTTAAAACTAGAGCAATTGAGGGTAAATTGAAACGATATGGAGTTACCGTTCGGGTTTTCGCGTACTTTTAGTCGCAATTAATTCATCGCGAGTTTGGTGAAGTGACGGATTCAATCATTTAATAGGAGAAAGGGAGATTACTACTTCTTGCTATTGCATTAATTCCAGACATCAATAAAAGCAGAAAATATCTCATGTAAGGAAATAAAGCATATACATTCGTTCAGGATTGATTTTTCTTCCTCTGCAAGCTCTCCAGTGATCAGCTAGCTTCGTTCCGGATTAGGTACGCATCGGCCATGTTGAAAGACCCGTGATCACTGATTCGACATACAGGCTTGGTACGCACATCACAGCCCCGGTGGTTTACCAACATCGAACTGGTTGATCATGACGGAAAGCTCGTCGTCACTGCCACTTGCTTGGTGCTAATACATCCCCCTTTTTCGGGAGGCATCAATGTTGACCCTATAGGATCGGCCTTTTCACACCTTCCTCTAACAGAACTTGGTCCCGTTGTGAACTGATCTAACTCACCTTTTAAACGGGCATTTTCGATCCTCAGATACTGCCTTTCGTCGAGGGTGAGATGGCTATTGCAGTTGGGGCAGGTGCGGAGTCGAAAGCTTATTTATACCTCTTGTTCTCTGCTCGAAGTTTTTCATTTTCAGCTCTTAGAAACTCGACTTTATGGTGCTCATGTTGAGTCCTTACCTGGGTTCGCCTATTTTGAAACCAAAACTTGATTTGCATAGGGTTCAACCCTAATTCTTGGCTCAGTTTCATTCTTTGTCTGTCATCTGGCATAGGGCACCCTGTGAAGAAACCTTTAAGCCTTTGTACCTGACTCTCGGTATGACGCCGGCGGTGCTTCCTTTGACCTTAGTTGTTGTTGTCCCTATCTTTATCGAGATCTTGGATGTCATTGGCGGAAAGGCCAGGCTCCATGGTCTGTTCCAAACATGGCCTCAAACTCTTCATCTCCCATATTCAGCAAGTAACGATAGCTCTCAAGTGTGTTGGTTGAGACATCCTCAATTGGTTAATGGTTTCACAAGATTTACTACCTCCTCTTGTATTTTCACTCTCTCTGAATTTTCCTGAGCGACCGTGTATACTTTAAAACTCTCTTCTGAGCGTGGATGAAGATTACCAACAGCACGTCTCTTTTAAAATTTAGGCGTGAGCTTAGAAACTGTATTATTTCTCCCAAGATTTTTGTCTTTCTCAACCTTTTTGCCGTGTCTCCTGCACGGTTTGTCTTCTTTCATCTTTTTCATAGTGGTAGGGCTCCTGTCATTATCTCTTCCATCTGTCTTAAGAATCGGCTTTACAAACAAGCTATTTTCTCTGAAAACAAGTCTTCTCTTCTTTTTCACTAAAGTTTGCCTTGTTTTCCACTTAAGTCATATTTCCCTTCTTCTTTTTCAAAGCGGTGACATCACCTCAAAATTTTTTTGCAAAGATTTCGAATTTGCTCGGCTCGAGATTACAGACTAATGGGGATTCTAGCCAATGGAGGTGACACCGAAAGGGAATGGCAGGTAGGAAAATCTAACCGGTAGATATTGCCACCGTGAAGTCAATATTTAATGCGAAGCGGATTATCACATTCGCATCCCAATCGTCTGCTTTACTTCTCTCCTCTGATCTTTCGTATTCTGCTCGTCGGCCTTGATTCTCTTCTCTATCATTTTAACGATAATGGCCAATCTTCCTACGCACATTTTCCCAGCTGACGCTACGTTCAAATGGGAAAGACTTTATCACCTTCTTGGCCGAGGCTATATTTATATAGTCCATCATCAGAATGTTGAAGCTAAGACCCTCGATCTGTTCAGGGAAGTAAATACCTCTTCGATCGAAGGCACTAACTTGGAGAGGGAATACAGGGCGTTCCCACACGTCTTCATCAACTTTCTGGAAACCTGCCGGAACACTTACGAAATAGTCACCTTAGCCCGCATCGTGAAAGCTCGCTACCAGGATCGATCTGAATGCTTAGAATTTGCAGAACACTCGATTGCTCGGTACAAGAAGGCCATGAAGTCTGCTGATGAACGGGTTTCGCTGTTGGTTCACGAGAGAGAGAAGCTGGTAGAGGGCCTAGTTTTGAACCAGACATACTTGGACCATGATCCAAGTGATATCTTGATGAAGTTTAGATGTAAGTGGCTGGAGGGGAGGCTCGATGATCTAACGGCAGATATAGCTTTCGAGAGAGACTTGATCGAGAATTTAAGATTCGCCGTTGAACATCATGAGGTTAGTGCAGCCAGGCACAAGGAGAAATGTACCCACCTGTCCTTCAAGCTTACAGATCTCGAATCTCAGGTCGCTCGGTGTAGGCAGAGCATTAATTTCATGGAGAGCTAGTTGAGCTCTTTTGTAATGCTTATTAGGGCTCAATTTGGCTTTACTTTTCCCTCCAGTGAGTTATTGTAAAACTCGTTGATGAATGGAATCAAGGAAAATCTTCACATGTTTGTGCTTTAATTTTCTTGCCATTTCTTCTCCCGTGCAGCATGATAGAATGGTTCAAGGCACTGGAAATGCCAAGGCTTAACATTCTTCTTGATACTCTCATTAGCCGCTGTAGATGATGATATCAAGAACACTAAAGAAGCCTTCGGCAGCGAACCCCACTAGCCACATTGAGACCCGTAATTAGTCATGTAAATTAATACAGCTGTGACCACTCGATCCGTGTGCCCATAAATGAATCAGGCCACCTGTTGCGTGCCCTACTTCGCTTATATCTTGTCTCTTTTGGGGCCCACTTGTCCGTGTCGATTGCGTGCAGTGTCGACAGGAATGCCTGTGGACCATGCTCAGTAATAAAACACCAGTCCTCCAAAGTTCTCCACGTGGTTCGAATCCGAGGAAGCTAAAAGGCAAGCCTTTGTTCGATTTAATCAGAAAGGCATTGCAAGATCGGTTAATAAACTTGCTTCATGGGTTCTGATTACACAGTCTATGCTTTTTCAACAAAATTACAGGAACCCCTCTCACCACATTAAGCATGCCCCCATGGCCTGATGGATACATTTATTGCTCATTAATATACATAGCCTATACGTGCTTACTAATTAACACGTTTCTGACTCCGGGAGAATCGATCTCTTCGCCTGCCCCAGGGTTGAGGGTCTGCAACTTCCCGTCATTTCGTATATTTTGAAGATTATTCCTGGTGTATTGTTGAACCTAATTTTGCTCCCGCCCCGGGGTACCTATGATTCCCTGCAAAAGTAAAGAAAATAATGAGTATGTGATCCAAGAGAGGTCGGTCCATGACTCCTAGATTAGTCCAATTTTGTTTTTTCATTTTATGAGAAATTAGAGAAAATTTTCTTAGAAAAACACGGTGTGAATTTTTTTAGAAAGAATTTTCTTGCAGATTTTTATAACTTAGAAAATGTGTGATAAAATACTTTGATATTTAGTAAATTTCTCGAAGGAATTTCATTTTATACCAATGAATTTTCAGGGGTAAATTAATCGAGAAAAAATCATTTCTATTGAAGCAGGAAGATGTGACGAAATCGTTTATTGGTCAACAAAATTTCCTGAAGTGTTTTTTCGCATTTATTTATTTTTTTGAGAATTGGGACACCAATTTGATTTTATTTTATTTTGGAAAAAATTGCCATGTTGTTAAGTTCGAAATTTGACTAAACACCTAGTATGGACCGACCGAAAATAAATACAAGATAGAGATAGAGAACTTACTTCACCTTCAAAAGTACAATGCAAATCACATAGACATGCACATGAATTGTGAGCTTAATCTTAGCCTATCTATCTTAAAGGCTCACAAATTGAAGCAAAAGACTTACGGTAAGGCGACAATCTCGCGCACATAATTAAGATTAGCCGTGATCCCACGACGTAACCAGATTAGCCGGGCCTTTCCACTTCAGCTGCTCGAGTCAAAAAATTATAACCCCCGCTTCGGTAATCTTACCAAGCCTAAGGCCTAACTTTTAAAACTCATTTTTGAAAAGGGGTTCGGGATTGAATCTAGACTAACTTTTAACGTAATCACACGCCGACCGCTAGAACCAAATCACCATACAATCCTAAAACTGGTGGCCCAGGTCCGGCCACGGGACGTGTGTGATGTAGTGCTAAAGCGATTAATCATGCACAATAATTAAATGCAAGCACTGCTTCAATAATTCAAAAATTAAATCACAATTCCCATACACCAAGTCTGTAAAACAAAGGGTTTATCAAACACTTCCACCCCTTATAACTCCCATATACAAAACCATTTAATACCTAAAGATCAGAATCCAATCAATTGTCAAACCAAATGAGTTTTCATGAAAATTTTTCAGGCTTAAGTCCTCTAAGTTCTTAACTTTTTTCACAAATTAAGAACACGTCCCCAGCGAAGTCGCCAAGCTATCGCGACCCGAAAGAAATTTAATTTCATCGATCGGGTGAACGAATTATCAGGTTAATTAGATTAACTAACCTAACGCGGACCCTCCCAAGCCCTATCGAATCACAACTTTAGTTTTTGTTTAAATGATTTTAAAATTTGGAGTCGTCACTAATCGTTCTTCGTAGGTCCATTAGAAACCTAAATAAATTAGCGGGAGAACTAATTATTTCTAGGAATTAGAGAAAATGAGTTCAGGGAGTTGGTTACGCTAGATTACTCTAACGCTCTTTCGGTACCATTTTATTTCATGAAAAATCATTTGGGATGAGATTTGGGGTCAAACCAACTAGAAGGGTAAAATGGTCATTTTTTCGAGGCTCGAGAAGTGGTAACAGGTCAAACCAGTTGAATGTGGTCATTCCTTATTTCCCACAATTTCTGAGAATTTTTCTGAATTATTTTTCTAATTTTCTGGAGACAATTTACCCATGAGTGGTAAAAATTATCATTTCATGAAGAAATGGGAGTCAATGTCACAAAATATGGGTCTGGCTAGTCAAAATTGACCATTTCTCATTTTCTACAATTTTTGAGAATTTTTCAGAATTTTCCTAGACAATTTGCCTATAAGGGGCAAAACCATCATTTTGAAAAGATCGGGGAGGAAAACCATCAAAAATATGATTGACCAGTCGAAATGGCCTATTTCCTAGTTTTTGAAATTTTTGAGAATTTTTCGGAATTTTCCTAGACAATTTGCCCGTAAGGGGCAAAATTGTCATTTTGAAAAGATCGGAAGGGAAGATCCTCAAAAATAGGATTGGCCAATCGAAATAGTCTGTTTCCTAATTTTTGCAATTTTCTGAATTTTCTGAAATTTTTCAAGACAATTTGCCTATGAGGGGCAAAATCGTCATTTTGAAAAGTTCAGGAAAGGAAATCATCAAAATAGGATTGACCAATTGGAATGGCCCGTTTCCCAGTTTTTGAGATTTTTTCTGAATCTTTCGAGATTTTTCGAGATAATTTGCCCATAAAAGGCAAAATCGTCATTTTGAAAATATCAAGAAGGGAAATTATCAAAAATTGGATTGCCCAGTCGAAATGGCCCGTTTCCTAATTTTTGGAATTTTTGAAAATTTTTCGAAATTTTTCGAGACAATTTACCCATAAGGGGGCAAAATTGTCATCTCAAAAAGATCAGGAAGGAGATTCTTCAAAAATAGGATTGACCAGTCGAAATGACCCATTTCCGAATTTTTGAGATTATTCTGAATTTTTTAGAATTTTTTGAGACAATTTACCCATAAGGGGCAAAATCGTCATTTTGAAAAGATTAGGAAGGAGATTCATCCAAAAATAGGATTGGCCAGTACAAATGGTTCGTTTCCTAGTTTTTGAGATTTTTTTTCTGAAATTTTTCTTATTTTTCTGATTTTTTTAGAATTTTTTTAAGATTTTTTAAAAGATTTTTATGAATTTTTTATTCATTTATTCATTTTTTTCATATTATTATTATTATTATTATTGGCCTTGAAATAAACTATGCCTAAACATGCATATTCTAACTTAGAATGAAATCTAATTTGATTTATTACATGCAATCCTAGCTAATTTGATTTTATCATAGAATGCAATTTAATTTACACATGTCAATTCTAAACTATATGTAGCGATTATCTACATGCGATATATATATATATATATATTTTGAGATTTTCAATACGCATTTGAGTATTAACAAAATGGCAATTTGATCAATCAATTCAAATATCGAAAGTCAACCAATCAGATATGCAAAACAAATATGCAAATTGCTAAAGATAGAAAATTTACCTGGTTCGCAAATGAACTTTTCCAAATTCGTGTCGATATTGTGTCGATTTGGAATCCAAACCACCTTTCTTGAGCTTAAAAATCTGGACTCGAATTTTGTCAAGCATCTGGGATCTTGTCACAGCCGAAGGAAATTTGGAGCTTTGTCGGGCCAGCTTCGAGAAGTATTCTTGCAATATTTTCTTGGTCTCTCATAGTGATCCCAGATCTCCAATCCCATTGGACATACGGTCGTTGGATAGGTTTGTCCATGCCTCGTGTATACATCAATCCACGTTTGTCCACTACTCGATAGAAAGGCCCCCCTTTTTTTAGTGGCTCTATAGAGTTCACTCCATGCAAGCATTTGGTCTTCCCTGGTGATTCTACCCGCCATTACCACTTTTGAAAACAAATGGTATGATGAGTGTGGAATCCGAGCTAAACCATTGGCACGATCAGCTGCTACTAGTCCAAACTTTAGACCATAACCGTCGGCCCACTCCCAGTTACCAGATATGGTCCAGAATAGGTAGCCAAGTATACGGACCTCCATGAGCATAGCCGCGTAAATAGCACGCAGATGTTCCAATAGAAATGGCCGGCGTATCAAATCTGTCTCATCAGAAACTCCATTCTCTATTACGATGAAGGGTATATTTAGATGTTTGTGTCTTTCATTGAACTGTAGCGACATGTGATACGAGCCACCAGGATAAACGCCACGTCCAGATTCACTATATTTATCAGTCTCCATGAGTTTCAATCCAGCACTAGAGACCACCTCCAAGTGGTGTCAGAAGCCAATCATAATCAATTTTTTTTATCAGAGTCTTTGATTCTAATGGAACATCGAATTCTTCTTCGGCATTATTGAGGAGGAGATCATTGCACTCCTTCTCGCGTTTTCGCATCTCGAGGAACAACATGAGATCCTCCTCTTTGTCCTTCATCATCTGCTGCTGCCGGTGCCCCAGCATTCGTGACTCTTGAGGCCTGAACTTTGAAAGGAAAATGGTGTGTTCGTACTTCGGCTCCAGAATAAACTCTAACATCCATGCCCAGACTGTCAACTCCAGTTAGATTGGCTCCCTCCACATGTAGCCTCTTCCTTTTGCAGAGAGCTTTCAGGGCAACATTGCACCTAATTCTTTCTCGCTAAAGCGGTCTAGAATTGCTGATGCAGAGTGTACAAGGATATCGAGCTCTGCATCTTTCCTGTTGCTTGAAGCCAAGGTAACAACATCAGTATCTTTCCAGTTTAAGTTATGGTTATCGGCATCCTCACTTTGAAAGAGCTTTCTCAGATAAGATGCTTCATCAGTGATGGACGAAGAACTCCACGTATGAGTGTTGAACACTGAGGGTGGGATCTTCTTGGCTGGACTTTGCGGGAGGCCACTAGTCACGGCTGGATCGACGATAAGTGAGCAAGGGCTGGTCGAAGGAGAGGAGCTCAGCATTGGAAGGTCACGATCAAGACTCAAGACTTGCACCTCTCTTTCTTTCAGTCTCCCCTCTGTTTAGAATCTCCAACCCTCTGTATTGTGGCCGTGTGTCTGAATGGCGTGGCCTCCTCGTGGCTTGAGCGCTTGTGCCGACTTAGGATCTTGTTACGGACGTCGCGCTTCCTCCGCGATGGAGATGGAGCACCATGCACCTAGCTCGAGCAGCTCGCGCTGTCCTCCATCACCGCCATCGAAGTGCAGGAAGTAGAGCGAGAGAGAGAGAGATGAAGAATGAGGAAAGATGGGGGGTGTTAGGGAATTTTTTTAACGTGTCGCCTCTCGTTAGCCATGAACTGTTTCAGTCAATCACCAAAAGAACGGAGCCCCCGTCTTTGCGACCTCGGATCTGAATAAGCTCCCCGCATGAAGAAGAACGGGCTCTCTCCTCATCCCTCCGCAAATGCCATCACCTTTTTCTTTTTTTTTTTAGATCAGAAAACGCCCCCTCCATTCTGTTCTACCTCCCCACACTTTTTCAATCCTCTTCTTTTCTTTGACCGACCCCTCTGGCCGTCCCTTTCCAATTAAGTGGCTTCATGATATTGTCCCCCACTCTACCTCTATTCTTTTTATCTTTTTGACTGAGAAACTCCACTACAAAATGTCCTCTTTTGCTTCTTGATCGGCCTCACTACGGATTGAAGTTCATCTGAGTTAATGATGCGCGACAGATCAGCATTCAAACCGTTAGGTGGCAAGTGTGTGTCATCAGCATGTTCTGCCTCACTTGTAACCTGAAGCCTTGAGGAAAAATGGACTTCAGGAGATCCCACAGCAATCCCACGCTTTACAATTTCGTAATCCTGAAATCCACTGACAAATGGTCTTTGGAGTGGTTTTATGGCAGATAAGTGTGACAATGGTATCTCTTCCTTGATGGATCTCATCCCATCCATCTCATGAGAAATCCAAGGAAAAACTTAAAAAGAAAACTAATTGTTAGAGACCTTCGAAACTCAGCCATCCCACCGCAAACAATTGTCGCATCTGCAACAACCAAATCGTCCTCTTTGTTCTCGAGAAACACACGCATTCCAGCATTTACGATAGCAATATCATCATCCCTCCTGTGAGCTTGCTTAAACTCCTTCACATAATCCAACCTTCTACTCCATGGCAAAAAACACCGAGAGCAGAATCTCCCCATTTGCAAGGTCCATCTTCCGATTGCCTAGAAAGAAATTCTCGACTGAAACAATTCTAACGTTCCTTTACCATCAATGACTCAAATTTCGCTCTAGAAGCCATCCAAAGAGGGTTCAAGTCTGATATTGGATTAGCAGTATACATGTTTCCACCAACTAAAACAACATTTTTTATCTGTGTCCCAGCAAACCATTTAGGTTGTTCCAAGCGAACATTTCAAATGAGAAATTGAATTCGGAAAACCGAACGCAAAAATGAAAAATACACCCTTAGGCCATTGAAAAATTTGGGTTATTAGAGGACAATGTCACGACTCTAAAAATGCCAAAATCGAAAATTATAAGGCTAAAATTAATTTTCTACAATTTTTTCAATTAACTTGAAAATGAGATTAACAAAGAAATTTCCAATTCCAGATTAATTTTTGCAAATTTTCTAGGGCCAAAAAGAAGAGAGATTTAAAAGAAAAATACTGACTATTTCTTCATATTTTTGTGGTCTCAAATGCAATTTTATTTTCATATATTTTCCAAATTTCTGAAAAATATTAAAAAATGAAAAAAATATGAAAAAAAATATTTTTTTCAATAATAGTTGCCTAGGCTTGGCCAAGGCTTTCAAAGTTGATTTTGCAATTTTCTCATTTTTTCTTGATTTTTTTTTATGAATTTTTGAAAATAAAAATGCCGAAAAATACTAAAAATATGAAAAATTATTTTTTTGAGCAAAATTGGTTCTCTAGGCTTGGCTATGGTTCCCAAAGTTGATTTTTCAATTTTCTAAATTTTTATGGAGTTTCTATTAATTTTCGAAATAAAAATGCCGAAAAATACTGAAAATATGAAAAATTATTTTTTTAATCAAAATTAGTCCCCTAGGCTTGGCCAATGTCCCCAAAGTCTATTTTTTTTAATCTTATGAATTTTTATGGATTTTCTATTAATTTTAAAAGAGAAAAGGTAATAAATATAAGGTATCAATAGGTGCACAAGGAAATCGAGGTGTACGTAGATGATATGATTACCAAGTCCAGACTAGGAGAGGACCATGTTATGGTGCTAAGAAAGTTGTTCGAGCGTCTACGAAAATATAAGCTGAGACTGAACCCCAACAAGTACATATTCGAGGCAAGATCTGGAAAGCTTTTGGGAATTGTGGTTAGCAGTCATGACATCGAGGTCGACCCTTCCAAGATCAAAGCTATACGAGACATCAATACCCCAACCTCAGTAAGGGAAGGGAGAAACTTGTTGGGGCGGTTAAACTACATTGCCAGATTTATATCCCAGATTTCTAATGTGGCAATACCATTTTCTAAGCTCCTCAGGAAGGGCGCCAAAGTCATCTGCGATTCAGAATGCTATCAGGCATTTGAAAAGATCAAGAAGTATCTAATCTTGCCTCCAGTATTGGCACCACCAACCCCAGGAATCCCCTTGACTCTGTACTTGACAATCTATCATGAATCATTAGGAGCTCTACTCACCCAGACGAAATCAGAGGACGGAAAAGAACGAGCAGTTTATTACTCGAGCAAGAAGTTCATGCAGTCGGAGGGTAATTCCCCGATGGTTGAAAGGATGTGCGTCGCATTGATCTAGATACTCCACAAGTTGAAACAGTACACCCTCCACCACCATATCCAGCTGGTAACAGAATGCGACCCAATTAAGTACTTGGCGGAGAAAGCCGCCTTATTGGGAAAGCTGGCCAAGTGGCAAGTACTATTATCAGAATTTGACATAAGGAGTTCACCTCAGAAGTCAGTCAAGGGCGGGCCATAGCCGATATGTTGGCAAAAAATTCACCAGGGTTTGCAATCCCTAAGAGGAGGAGGCCGAGGATCGAATCCTCGCATTATTTGATGATAAGTGGACCATGATTTTGATGGTGCCGTAATTTAGCTGGATCTAGAACTGGAGGCAGTTACTGATATACCCGGACGGCCCTACCATATCCGGTTTGGCGAAGTTGGTATTTCATGCACCAAACAATATATTCAAAATATGAAGCCTGTATTCTAGGCCTTCAATAGCCATCACATGAAGGTGCGAAGGTTACAGGTTTATGGAGACTCCAGACTGATTATTCTCTAGACTCAGGGAGAATGGGGACAAGGGATTTTAAGCTCATCCCCTATCATGAGTTCTAGAGGAGGGAACAATAATTTTCGACGAAATTTCATGCGAATATCTGTCAAGGACCCAGAATCACTTTGCAGACGCGTTAGCCACTCTATCTTCGTTGTTGCAAGTAGA
>JAGVVM010020065.1:0-77479 GCA_019149425.1 Psidium friedrichsthalianum
AAGAAAGACAAGAAAAAAAAGAAAGGTGGGGGTGGGAAGGAAAGCATAGTGAAACAATGTGCAGGCCCTACATTTACATTAATTAAATGTTGTTTTGAGGGGATGTAGGTTAGTTTCGTATTTAGAAAATTGAAAAAAAAAAAAAGATAAGATAAAAAAAGAAGATAAAAATAATCAAAACAATGAGTGGGAACCATCAAGGGCCTCAGTGTGGTCAATTCAATGTAAAAAGAGTGGTTAAGTGGGTGAGCAAATAACATGATCTTTGCAAATTTAGTCTTTCGACCAATTTTAACAAAAAAAAATTGTTGAGAACGCCGACTATCCTATGTAGGCATTGATGATCTTGTCATTTTTTTTTGAGAAAATTTTAAAAAACTTATTGAATCATTTTGTGTATGTTTTTTATTATTAAGGGCCGGCAAGGGGCCAAGCCTCATGCCACCAAGGGGGGGCAATGGGCTCGTGAGATAGCGACCTTGCCAGACGAGTGCTGAGGGCATCAAGCCTTGCTTGGACACTGGGGCGAGGGCTCATGACCATCGCCAACTGTTGATAGGAGCGTTACGGCCTCACCCGCGACCACACATAAAAACTGCGTCTGACCGGCACGGCCTCACGGAAGAAGAATGGTCCGAAAAAAGGGTTACATTCGGCTCGAGACGATGCAATAATGGTATCACGAAAGTCGTTGGCAGATATGTGGACCACCCGTAAACGGTCATTGAAAGAATTTACCGTCGGATTAAGGAGAAAACATTAAACACAATTTGATTACTATTACTTCCTATTTCAGAGAGAAGTGATGATAGCCATAACCAATCGAGGATACAAAAAATTACACGTTATAACCAAAAAGAATTGGACAATAGACATCGAAGTAAACTTCATTTAAAAAGAATTCTATATATTATCAACTTGGTCTTGACTTCCTAAGCAGTACACCCCTATTTATAAAAGCCGACTAAACCGTAAGAAACTATGATATATTTTTCACATCCACAAAAATTACTCAAAATTAGAAAATTACCCCAAAAAAAAACCAAATCCTGAAACCAACATACCACGTAAGAGAACCTTTACTTGAACTAGGAAAGTAAGGGCGCGCGCATGACAACCATTCGGTTCAGAAATAATTTATGGAACAGAAAAGTGATTTTTCTATTTGCTGCCAGAAACAAAAAATTTTGTTTCTGGTTTTGGGCAAAAAAAATCTATTGCTGGAACAGATTTTTGTCCAGAAATAGAAAAACAGATTTGCCGTTGCCAAAAGAGTTTAGTTCCAAAACCTATTTATGAATAGGTTTGGAACAGAAATAGAGAACAGAAACGGTTCTCATGCGGCCCTAAGCTTCCAATTGGACGGTCCAACCGAATCAACCTTTAGTTTTCAATTCCTAGGAAACTCAATCCATGACGCCTCTCTGTATCGACCATCGAATCGCGTGTGGCCTGAAATCTACCTCACGAGAGGTTCGGGCGAGCTGTGCAGTTTGATTTGCTTTGAGTGGAATCCATGTCCAGAATCACCGAGCAGGACCTTGCCTAAAACTAGGGCGGGACATGCCGCCCCATGATCGGCTTATTCTTTATACATCACGATCACGAGATGGAACCTAAGTACTATACCATAGGGTAGGAGCATTTTTTTTTTCCCTAAAAAAAAAATTCACACGAGTAATTTCTTTTTTGGTGCTAGAGACCCACTCGAATGTCTTTGATAAAAAAACAAAAAGAGGAAATTAATGGCCAATGCAAATTATTTCTTTGCCTAAAATAAAATTAATAAAAAATTAAAAAAAAAAAGAAGAAGAAAGAAATGGGGACTGAGAGGAGAGAGAGAGTCCTTTATTTCAGGCAGTCAATGTGAGGCCCACAAAAGCCCATCACATGGAACTGTATGTCAGGGAGGGACCACAATCCACTCAAATCGAGCACGTGTCGCTCGTTACTCTTCCCTCTTCCCTCCGCTCTATATATGCGGAGCCGAGCGAGCGGAAGAGCCTCGAAAACCTGGCGAGCGCAGCGAGCCAGAAGATGGGAGAGGACTGAGAGGAGAGAGGAAGCGGGGGTCGTTCTCGTCGCCAGCCCCCCGACGTTTTCTCTCATTTCTGCTTTCAATTTCTCTCTTACCCGAGCGAGGAAAAAGGACAGCGCCGGGGAGAGAAAAGGAAGAGGTTCATCGAGAGCTTCAAGGTCGACAGCCCCAAGTCACGTACACCGAAACCGAGATTCACTCCGTTTACGACTACCAGACCACCGAGCTCGTCCAGAGAAACCGGAATGGGAGTACCAGTGGACCGTCAAGCCCAAGTCGCAAATACGAGTTCAAGGACCGAGACCCGCGTCCCAAACTCGGGTTCGTCTTCTTCGCCCGAACCCATTTTAATTTCCGTTTCCCGTGAAGACATACGGAAAAGAAAAAAACAGAGAGAGAGAGAGAAGAGAGAGAGAGAGAGAGATTGTATAACTGCTGTTTTCTCTGTGGTTTTTTCGGATTTCAAAAGTGGGATTGATATCTTGTTCGCCCTTTTTTTCTGTAGGGTGATGCTGTTGGTTGGGAGGAACACAACGGTTCGACTCTCACCGGCGGCGTTATTGCGAACCGAGAGTAAGTCCCACGATGCGCCCTGTTCATGCTCTGCCACAAGAAGGTTAAAAAAGAAACGAGAGCACAATATAAAATTACTATTCGCTTTTCTTGACTCAATTAGAGATTGCGGCTTTCGGTTGGTAGGATAGGATTACGTAATCATTAAAAAAGATGTTTCAGGGTGTGGGGGTCCAGTTTGATTCTACTAGAAGTCTGTGTGGGCATGTTTGTGTGTTTTTGTGTATCTCGGCTGCTGAAATTGCTGTTCATATCTGGGAATTTAAAATTTGAATCGGAGAAAAAAATTTAAAAGATGGGCTTTTGTTTATGTCGAAAAAAATTCGATTTTGCAGAGGAATCTCCTGGGCAACTAAGGACAAGGTCCAACAGGCCAACTATTTCGGCTCTCTCACACAGGCATCCACCATTCGGGTCGGGTCGTACAATGGAGAAGAGATTCATGCTCCCTTCAAGAGCCTCCTCCCCATGGTAATCAGTTTGATCAGTCTCTACCAATCGATCGATTTCGGTGAGTTTCGTCGATTTGATTTGGAATTTGACAATGCATGAACGAATTCAGGTCAACCCGGATGATGTTGTGTTTGGGGGTTGGGACATCAGTAACATGAACTTGGCCGACGCCATGGCCAGAGCCAGAGTGTTCGACATCGATCTTCAGAAGCAGCTCCGGCCTTACATGGAGCACATTGTCCCGCTCCCCGGGATCTACGATCCGGACTTCATCGCGGCCAACCAGGGGGCTCGCGCCAACAACGTGATCAAAGGCTCCAAGAAGGAGCAGGTCCAGCAAATCATCAAGGACATGAGGTAAATAATGGCTCCCGGAGTTCCGCCCCATTTCAATAATATACTAGTATAGACATAGAAGGATAATGTCGTACGCTGTAGATCTTAAGAGGGTCATGTTTAAAGCGGTTTCTGCTCTGTCGAAAGCGGAGATAGCGTTTGAATTTCTGTGATGCTGAGTGAGTTAACCATTGAACTGGTTTTTATGTGGGGGTTCTGAATTTTGCATTTTGAATAGGGAGTTTAAGGAGAAAAACAAGGTGGACAAGGTGGTGGTGCTGTGGACGGCCAACACGGAGAGATACAGCAATGTTGTGGTGGGTTGAACGACACAATGGAGAACTTGATGGCTTCCTGGATAAGAACGAGTCCGAGATTTCACCATCCACTTTGTATGCAATTGCTTGTGTGCTCGAGAACATCCCCTTCATCAATGGAAGCCCACAAAACACCTTCGTTCCCGTAATTAACCAGATAGACAGATCTTGTAAGGCGTGCTGGGCGTCGATTCTGGTGTGTTGATCGGAGATGACTGATTCTGTTTGGTGTGAATTTGATTTGATCGCAGGACTTATTGACTTGGCCATCCAGAGGAACTGTTTGATTGGAGGAGATGACTTCAAGAGTGGCCAAACCAAGATGAAATCTGTTTTGGTTGATTTCCTGGTGGGGGCTGGGATCAAGGTACACAGCATGTCTTTATCTTCTATGAAGCCGTTAGATTTGATTTTATACCAATTGGGGAGAAAATAAAAGCACACTTAACTAAATGTGTGGTGATTGAACAGCCGACATCGATAGTGAGCTACAACCATCTCGGCAACAACGACGGGATGAATCTCTCAGCCCCTCAGACATTCCGGTCCAAGGAGATCTCAAAGAGCAATGTGGTCGATGACATGGTCTCCAGCAACGCCATTCTGTACGAGCCGGTGAGCACCCAGACCACGTCGTCGTCATTAAGGTATGGCCATTTTCGTCTCCTCTTCCGTGTGTGAAAGTTCTTTTCGACTGCCACCACAAACGTGCTCGATCACTGGAATTTTCAAAAAAATATCTATATCTAAAAGCACATGATTTGTTCTAATGTTTGTTGAGATAGATGTGGCAGGTCATGATCTCAATGTGAACGCAAGTTGAATTGAGATTCTGTCAAAATTACTTTGAAAGAGTTTTTATTCATGGAGCGTTATACATCACTTGCAAACTTAGCTAAACTTGGATGGTCAAGATTATTTGGCCAAAGAAAACTGTACGCGTCAAAATGGAACCAAATTTAGCGGTCTTGTTTGTCTGTTCTTTTTTTATCGTGTTCTGTTGGTCCGGCACGAGCGGTGCGGTGACGGAAATCGTGTGTCGTTTTGTTGTCCGCGTGCAGTATGTGCCGTATGTCGGGGACAGCAAGCGGGCAATGGATGAGTACACATCGGAGATATTCATGGGAGGCAAGAACACCATCGTCCTCCACAACACGTGTGAGGACTCCCTATTGGGCCGCCCCGATCATCCTCGATTTGGTCCTCCTTGCCGAGCTCAGTACTCGGATCCAGCTCAAGGCCGAAGGCGAGGTACGCTAATTCTTTCGAATCCAATCCGTTCTTTGTTTCATTTTCTTCTCCTTTTGTCTTGGCACTGCTATATTGTATCATCCAAATTGGCCAAAAATTTTCAGCTTCTGAATTCCCAACCATCTTGTGTGTGTTGTGACGCCGAGACATGACTTGATTTTTGCAGGGCAAATTCCATTCATTCCACCAGTTGCAACCATCCTTAGCTACCTCACCAAGGCCCCTCTTGTAAGCTCATCTTTTTCCTTTTCTTTGCTTATCCTGTGGTGATACAACCAGAGAGAAAATGTGATTCCCGGATGTTGCTTGGAACAGGTCCCTCCCGGCACGCCCGTGGTGAACGCGCTGGCGAAGCAGAGGGCGATGCCCGAGAACATAATGAGGGCCTGCGTAGCTTGGCCCCGGAGAACAACATGATCTTGGAGTACAAGTGAAGAGCTAGCTCGCAACCCCGCCCGCTCTCTGGCTCCAGAAAACGCTTGCCTTTTTTTTTTTCCCCTCTCCTATAAAATTCCATCTGTGATTATGTTAAGCGTGTGAAGATTGTCCTTAGGTCAACGTCGGAAAATTGTCGCCTTGCTCTGATGATTTTTCCATTCGTTCTATGTCTATATATAGTTTCATGTAAGGCTGTTTATGAAGAAGCACGCAGAGCAAGTTTATTCTGCTGCTTTTGTAATCGAAGTATCCGATTTGCAATGCAAGATCGAAGTTGAAATGTCTTTCGGTGCGAAGCTTGTGCGGATTTCTATTTTCACAGAACCTCGATCGATCCGGAGGAAGATCATGAGAGTTTGCTGAGCATCCGGGGGGTGGGGGTTTCTCATTACATTCCCAGTTCCATGTATCTTTTCACATCAAGAACAGAATAACCAGCAAAGATTGGTCACGAATCCTACGGTCAATCATAAACTTGCAACATACAAAATTTTGCGTAAGGTTTGTGATGTGCACATTGTACATCTTTCAAGTCAAAGAGGTGGGTTCATCATTGATGTAACGAGAGATTCTTGACTGCTCAACTGCTCAGTTTTGGAGTTGCGGATTTGCCACCAGGCCCATATGGTATCGCAATGTTAATTTGTAAGTATGCAAGCATAGAGTGGAAGCCCTCGTATTGAAGCCTTAAGTGAGCCAGCTCCTCAAAGCCGTTTTGGCCCGATGGAGTAAAGGAAACTTCAAAATTACAAGGGAAAAGGAAATGTCTTTTGACTTCTCCATTGGGCCAAAGTCCTCGCGAGGAGGAAAGCCTGAATGGGTCTCACCTGACTTACTGAGATAAAAGTCTCATGCACGGTTTCGAATGAGAGAAAGAAGCGAGGAATACTCTTTTGGACTCACAAATTCAGTTTCAGCCACTCGAATTTTCGATATTCTTTTTTATTTCTCATCAAACGAATGGCATCTTCTTCTGGAAATCCTAGTTATTCTTAGCATGATATTAGAAAATCTTTATCGGTGTTATAATTTATGTCTGACTCATTTATCCTTACAAGGAGGAAAGGACTTGCTTGGACCAAGACCCTTTGGATCTAATTATGATGAACCTCAATCCATGGGCCTGGGTAAATATTCAATGGACCTGTTAAAATGGATCATAAAGTTAAATGGATCATAAACTCTCTTTTTTTAACCCATATATAATGAGCTGAGTCGTTATATGTGTTAGTTATATTCTATGTAGCACGGACACCGACACCGACACCGACCACGCGACACGACACGACACGGCGACACGGCATTTCTCAAAAATAAAATTCCGACACGTCGAGGACACGTTGTATTAAATATATTTTTAAATATAAAAATAATAAACGAAGCCAAAACATGTGTCATATACATTAATTCGAACCGAAGAGGGCAAGTTTTTTATTTATGTCAAGTTTGATAAACTCATGAGCTTTTTTTTGTCGAAAAAGTCATTTGATTCGTATTATAAAGTCAAAAGAATAGCATATGTGCTTCTGAGCATAACAAATTTCAAAGGGCTTGAGGTGGGTTTAAAACCTAATCAGGTGGGAGAGTATTATGAAATTGCACTTTAACAATCCAATCTGTAATTTTGTTTTGGGTTCGTGTACAATGGGTTTAGCCGTAACTTTTCATCTTTTGAAAACAAGTCTAAGTACTCCTTGATCAACATTTGTACTTCCCATGAGACTATATTTATGCCTTGGAGCATTTTGACCAAATAGATATTATCTGACTCCAAATCTATCTCTTCAACTACTCTATCTACAAACCCACGTGAGTTCAAGCACTTCAAGCTCCAACAGAGCTAGAGTTTCGGCATGAAGGGGAAATCAGACATTCACAGACCTCGCTGCTCCTTCAACCAACAACCCAGGAAGTCTCTGCATACCCATGCCCACCACCCATCAACTTCTCCCTCCATGAACGCTCCATCGATGTTAATTTTCAGAGCTCCCGAGCGCAATGGAAAATAAGTCTATGAGATCTCCTTATTTTTTCTTTTTTCCATGGATTTCAAACTTTATCTAATGAACTTCTTCTTCATTGCACACGGTTCCGTGATCACTTCAAAACCGGCAAGGTTTAAAAAAGTTTTTCTTTTTTTTAATGGTCGTGTCCGACACGCTGGACACTCGGGAGACACGCGTCCGATACGCGTTGATGACGCGTTGACTTCGAAATCCCGACACGCGGTCAACGAGTGTCAGACGCGTGTCGGACGAGTGTCGTGTCCGACGCGTGTCCGACACTGACACGCACACCTAAGAGAAGTGTCGGTGCTACATAGGTTATATTTAATAAGTGGGTCACAAAATGTGTTTAACATAACATGGGTCGTAACTGAGTCGTAGATGGTTTTATAACTTACTTAGATTCAATTCACCTCTATGACTCACTTGTCTTCATAAGGGGGGAAGACTTGCCTGGACCAAGACCCATCAGATTTGATTATGATAAACCCCGATCCATGGGCTTGGGCAAATCATCAATAAACTATCAAAATGGATCATAAACACATTTTTAATCATATATAATGGACTTAGTTGTTATATGGATTAATTCTAATCAATAAGTGAGCCATAAATGTGTTTAAACATGGCCTGAGTGTTAAATGGATCATAACTGGATTATAACTGAGTCATAAATGGATTTATAACTTACTTAGACCCAACCTACCTCTATGACTCTCTTCTCATTCTCTTTTGTCCTGACTAGCTCCACATACTTACCTCATTTTAGGTATGAGTTTTCCTAAAATATGTCAAAAGTGAAATTGTTTGTTTTAGGAATATGGATTAGGTATGGATTGAGTATGAATTGGGTCGGTATGGCTTGAGTATGAATCAGGTCAGGCATTGGTCATTCATTTATATTGTATGAAAATGGGCTAAAACGCATTGAATGCGTCTATCTGAGTCGGACTAAACCCAACTCATCCCACCCATTTAATAGTTCTAATGATGAGATTGTACTCTCGGTGAGTTCACATGCATCATGCTAAGCCCACTGCCCAGGTCAAGCCGAAGTCAAGTCATCACCCGCAATTAGGGACCGTGAGAAATTACTCCTCCATGATTTTACACGGACTACTTGCTTTGAACAGAAATCGAAACAGTCCTCGTAATAGTTTGATCTATTCGATAATTAGTCACTCGATTTCGAGGAAAAGTACCAAAAAAATTAAATTTATTACATTGGTATTAATTCTACCCTAAACCTTTCAATTATATCAATTTAGTCCTAAACCTTTTTGTGTTAGTATCAATTCAGTCTATTAGGTCAATTTTGATCGAAAATCACTGACATCGATGATGCACGTAGGACGGCTAATGTTGACGTTGACAATTGTTTAATAATTTTTTTAAAAAAATTATTATTTTTTTCTTTTTTTTTTTTCTAAAACTTAGGTTTGGTCGGCTCGCCAGTTGCGTGCGAGGCCGCAAGGCAGCCCTCGCTAGCGACCAATGAGGGCTAGCCGACCCTCATCGTCTAAACTCTAAGTTTTAAAAAAATGAAAAAATAACTCAAAATATATATTAAAAATATTATTAAATAATATATACATTGGTGTCGGCCGTCCTACGTGGTATCACCAGCATCCATGTGAGCGATTTCTAGCAAAATTAGCTAGATGGATTGAATTGGTACCCATACAAAAATTTAGGACTATATCGGTCTAATTAAAAAGTTTAGGACTGAATTAGTACCATACAATAAAATAAGTTAGGATTTTTTTTTTGTATTTTTCCACGATTTAGGAAAGCCTTAATCGGGTGTTAAGTACTTGCCCTCGGTATTATGTGATGCTATTTCCTTTCTCATCACTGAAATTAAAATAATCGCTCACAATATCAGCCACACAAAAATATTAAACTACATTTTCCATCGAATAAACAAAAAGAAGGCAACAACACAATATGTCCAAAAGGACTAACCTGCCTTGTAATTACAAGACACCGATTTTTATTATTATTATATTTTTGGCTGGTGGGCTTTGTTCCCGATCCTTGGCACGAAACATTGAACTTGGCTGACACCCGGAACACCAACAAAGGAGTCCTTGACAACTATTAGAGTCACTAAGCAATCCTGGAATCCAGCCAATTAGTGTCCAATCACCTCCGATTGACAGGTTCGATGTCGGGTTTAAATTAAGGTTTGAAGAAATTGCTTCTAGACCCTGAATTATTTAGGTAATAAATAGGGAATTGCTATTGGAGGGCCATTGGTCATGTTTTAAATATGGTGTAAAGATTCCTTGCGAATCTCTATTGTTTGGACTCGGAGATATGGTTGCATTTTTTATGTGATCCAACTTCGACGTATCTGTGGATTGCATGTTTAGGTCCGCGAGACGTTTGCAAGAACCATTAGAGATTGATGGATATATAGGGCTGTTCGAGGAGCTATCCTCGAATTCATCATCGTTTTAGTCCTAACCGTGGAGGAACGGTCCAGGTTCTACCGTCTGAGTTTCAATTTTTAATACGAGGGCACGTTAGGTGGTTTCGATTAATGTCCCCCTTTGTAGGATAACCAAAAAAGGGGAATCCGAGGGAAGAATCGAAGGAGCTGGCGACGTTACTTGTATCGATTAATGTCCCCATCACCTGATAAACTTGTGCATGGTGGACTGTTTCGAGAAGAGTGCGAGAATAGAGCCTCTCGCTCTGGCCGGCACTGAGACGAGCCTTGAACCCTTCGCCGCAAAGGTCCTAACGGGGCAGTGTCTTGGCGGGCAGTGTCAAAGAGGAAAGAGGATGCTATAAGAAGCTGAGAACGTGGGTTTAACTTTGTCGATAAAACGAAAGAAACATGGAGTGAATTGTTCCTTTCGTAAACAAGCATGAAAAGGAATTACACGATGTTGGCAAAATTACAAACATACGATGATTTACCCCCGGAAAATGACTCAAAACATCTCGAAATTGGGGGGGAAATTTTTTTCAAAGCCATGGTGCTGTCTCGATCTAACCGGGTTTGGTCCCTACAGAGCGATGGAAATGATGCAGACAAAAATCAATAATAATGAGAAGGGGAAGGGCAAGGGGAAGGGGCCCCAAGACAGCATAAACCTACCAACCCAAACGCCATGCCGATCAGAAAGAGAATAAGCTCCAAAAATATTACTTGAAAAAAGGAAAAAACCAATTTCGCCATCGAAAGATTAATTTAATTATTGGGAAGACGTGGATGCCATGGCGACGGTCCCGCCTATTCGAGGACAATGTCTTCATCACAAAACGAAATGTCAAATCATCTTTTATTGTGTTTGATGCTGAAGAAGATGCAACGCAAAAATCGAAGTTAAAAAGTAGCGAAAGATACGAAGAAGTAAAACATCTTTTGGGGAAGCTTCCTGGACCAATTCCGAGTTGCTCTTATGATACTTCAGGAAAAAAGCACAAGCAAAGAAAGGCGTATGGGAGATGAGGAGTAAGGTTTAAGGATTCACAGATTTCCGAGACGGGGTGTGATGCTATTTCACAACAGGGCCACGGTCTAGACCTTCCAAAGAGACCATCTGTTTGCGTCTCGAAACCATTGATTGATGCCATAATGCTCACGGGTTTTAGAAGTTCTCTTATCCACATGACCCACAAAGGAGGAAATGGAGAGCATACCCGTGATACCGACTCATTTTATCGGGTTGATAGTGTAACCCTAAATTTCTAGCATTTTCTAAGATTCGATAAAAGCTTTGGAGTCGACTATTCTTTTCGATGAATTATCTCGCACAATGATCTTCAAGAGGGTTAGAGGGTATTTATTTTTATTGTCTAAATCGTAGACTCAAGCCTTGTATTTTCGCATTTTTTTCATATTAATTATCAAAGGAGCATAAACCCATATAGTTTGACAATCAGATAATGTTTCTGATGTCAGGCACGAGAGCACTTGATAAATTTCACAGGGAAACTTTCATTTGAAATTGGGTTTTTTGCCATCTTTCTCCTTATGGGCATTTTCTCTCTTTCACGAGTTTGAATTAATTTTACTACACGGTTTTGAGTCCTACTAATGTATTTCTATGAGAAAAAGAAAAGGGAAAGAGGCTCCAATGGAAACATGCATGGTATTGATGCAAATGTCCGAATTGCATGACGAGGCCAAGAGATCGTAGTGCACAATTAAAACAAACACAGAGAGAGTCTAATAAAATAATGTATGGGGGTGGTGATGATGGCATCAAGAAGGGAAAGAAAACATAAATTACAAAAGGTGAGGGGGGGACCAGTGAAATTAAAAGAAAACAATTGGGGGGAGAAAAATAGTGATGGAGTTCGTGCCATGAGAAAAGAGAGGGCTCACCAATCATTTTGGAGAGCAGACGTGGAACGATTTAGACAGGGCATTTGTTTATTAGGTTAAACTTTTATGACTTTTATTTTCATAAAAATCACGCTAACAAGTATTCTCGAAACACTAATTGCTTATTAAAACACACATCGTGAAGAATATTCGAATCTCAAATACTGATCATTGGTATCACAATAATAATCAGTATCACGACGAATTACGAACTTTTCTTATATAAAATCTGCCTTGGATTAGACGTCTTGCGTATTTTTAAAATTATTTTGGATATAATACTTCAAGTGCAAGTGCACACTTGAACTTCAACGGATGGGTGAGAATTGTGGCACAAAGAATAAACCTTTGTGTTGAGATGCCAAAACACTAATTTTGTCATTTGGATCGATTCGATTATGTTGTTGCTACATATATACACTATCTCTCCTGCATCAATCGAATTTCGAATTTTTTTTTTCACGAGTGCATATAATTAACACGATGCTTCGAAAGTCGTATTGAGCTTCCTTACAAGAAAGAATTCACATTACAATATGAGTCTTATTAACTAGTATTCTTAGGGCACTAGTTAAATAAGAACACTTAAACATCGAAGGATTAAACGCTTTAATATATTCACTTACTTGAAGTAGTAAATTAAAATTTGCAAAGCACCTTCAATGAGACTTAAGAAATGCTCAAGATGCACTTTTTAACATCTTCCTTATGGTATTGTGTAGGCAACCGTTGCTATTTAATTTCCTTCATCTTTATATGTTTTTCTCCTCAAAGCTTCAAGAGCCGTTGGCAAGGAAAGATAATGGTTTAGAATTACCTTATAAGTTTGTGTAATTTTGTTTCTTCTCAGTTATCCAATTGCATCTTATATAATATTTTTAGGTTTTCTTTTCTTATTTGAATAGTTTCTTAATATCATTTATTAGGATGTGCTAGGATTTTAGACTGTTTATATTTGTATTATTCTTTTTATTAGGACTTTAAACATTGATTTGAGGGAAAATTCAAAATAAGGGACTAAAGTGGCCATGTTAGTCTCAAAGAAGGGTCTGATCTCTCCAGTTGGCAAATATTCTAGCTAGTCAAGGCATTATCGTCCTTTGCATTTTTTGAATTTTGATCTTTTTTTCTTTTTTTCCTTTTTATTTTTTTCCCTCCTTTTTTGCCAGCCGCCGATCTCAGACGATGGCCAACCACTAGAGAGGGCTCAGCGAGGGTCGTTCTTCTCCCAATGGCCATAGGCGAGGGCCGATCTCCCCTAGGAAAAGGGCCGGCCTAGCCCGATTTAGCAAGGGGTGCCCTCTTTGACACACTTTGAATTAACGAATTGGATAATTATCATTCTTCATCAACTATGAAGATAATCTGGCAATTTCACTTGCCAAAGATTTGTTGGGGATGTAGGAAAAAGGCATTCGGTGAATGGGACGTAAATGGTAGCTTCAACTTTAAATCTGAATGTCTATAGTTCAAAGTTTAATAGATGAAATTAAACGATTAACAACTTCAAATTGTGCATTCAAAACATCATTAGTTACCTATTTCACAAGATTAATTAGTAATTATTATCATGTTTCGTGAATTTCGATCGGCAGATACATGTATATAGGTGCACGCCATATATGCATAAAAAGAGAATATCTACTTCGAGGCAATGCATAAAGATTAACAAAGGAGGAAATGCATGATATTTGCTTCCATGCATTTGATCATCATCTTCTCCTCATCATCATATCTCTCTGTCTCTCTCTCTCCATTGGAGAGCAATTGCAGATGGTTTCTCTCTCTAGACTGCCGATGGCGACGCCTGCGGCTCTTGTCGACGTGCATTAGCTGCAACGTTGGGATTGTTGTGCCTCTCTTCTTCTCGTCCTGCTTGATCTGCTGTTCCCTACACTCGTGGCTACAAAAGGCCGTATCCCCCCTGCCCACGACATCGTTTTAGTTACCACACTCAAAACTCAATAGCATTGCAATCAAACAAGCTGAAACGAATGCCACTCCAAATTCACATCTGGAAATCCAAGATCTCGTATGGTTCCAACCCTAGTATGCCACTCCAAAATCCGCCCTACCCCCTTTTTTTTTTTTCGCCTATGCGTAATGTCGGCCTAGGATTCACGCATCTCGATTTCGCCGTACGCGAGAGAGCGAGAGAGGGGCTGTAGCAGCGTAATCTTTATAAGATCTTGTTACTAGTGTCCTTGGTTTGGACTTTGTACATCTAACTATAGTTTACAAAAGGAATTTACATTTCGTACCTTGAAAAAGAGTATGGGACGGAATCTATATAATACACATGCTTCGAGACGTGCAACTTTGCCATGTTCGATTTTCAAGCATAGTAGATGTACATTTTTTAAATGTTGTGTACTTGGTAACATGAGCTACAATCTATATCCATTCTCGTATTCTATGACGTTATAAAGGTCGAAGGGCTCAAGCCCTCCTGCTTAAAATTCCAAATCACTACAGCTTCCAAGAAGTGCCTGCGAAGTAGAGATGATGCTCCAAGATGGAGGGAATATGCTAGGCTCACCTCGGAGCAAATTATGCCTAGACAAATCAGAAAAAAAAAATGAAAAAAATTGGACATTTCTATTCAATACTTTCAATTCCGTATATTCATTTTCGCAAACGAAAAAATGATTGAAGCGATCTCAAAGACATGCAAGTTATGCAGAGACTCAGACAAAACCCAGAAGAGAATTTGGTTTTCAGCATTTTCGAATCGCTTTTTCTTTCTTTATTCTTCCAATAAAAGATAATAAAACCCGTCATCTTTGTTTTTTTTTCGACGGGTAGATTTGATTGAACTGGAAAGGAAAAGAAAAGGGTTTCGAAAATGAGACAACCAAGACAAACGCTGTTTAGATTGCATAGGTATATGTATATATAGTGATCGTCCTCAACCTATACACATACAAAAAAAAAAAAAAAAACAACAAAGCGACCCAGGAAAGAAGAAGAGAGATGTATACATCACCTGTACAGTAGATATCGCGACCAGGAAACAGCCGACGTTTGCAGAGCCCGCAGGTGGTCAGGAAATGAGCGCTCTCGGCCTCCCATGCTGCTGTAGTTCCTCGGCGATACCAGCGCCAAGAAGCTGCTCGAACGGTCCATGTCGATGCTCTCGCCGCCGTGATGATCGGCAGCCGCCGCTGCTCGCGGCAGGCCACCCCCGCCGGGGTGGGGGTTCAGGCTGGAGGCAGCGTCGTCCTCCTCCGGCGGCGCGGCGGCTCCTCGTCCAAGCGATCCTGCACGTCGGTCCTGGTCATGCTGGGCGTTTCACGAATCATGATGGCGCTGGCCTTTCCCAGGAGATCCAGCCTCAGTGGCTCCTTCAGCTCAGACGACTGATGAGTTAGGGAAAGGAGAGAGTTACACAGAGTTGTAGAAGAGAACGAGATCGCTGTCGAAGAACAAAGAAGAGAGAGGGCCTTTCCAGGGTAAGGTCCTCAAGGAAGGGAAAATAAGAAGAGGAGGGGAAGGAAAAAAAGAAGGGCAAGACGGATTCTGGGACAAAAAAAAGAAAAAAAGGAAAAGAAGCACGTCACGCTTCTCCTCTCGCCGCGGGAAGGGGCTTCCGAGGAAAGAGTAGGGAGGGAAATTTCCTTTTTAGGAAAACCTAAAAAAAAAAAAATTGAGAGGACATGACGCATATTGAAAATGGGAAATATAGCGCAGTGGGTTGCGGTCACGATGCCCTCACAAAACCACCAGTTAGGGGTTTTTACGGGATCACAATACGGAATAACGCGGTAGGGTAAAAAACCTCCCTATTTTACGTCGTTGTCTCGGGACCGTACATCTCATCACTTTCCCAATTTTTTTCCCGGCAAAATTTCCCCGCCTTTTTATTTATGCGTTACATGTCCCTGAAAAACTTTATATAAACATCCCTATATCTTGTGGATATTTTATGGGCGATGTTCCGTGTGACACGCGTCAAATCATTGTGGTCCGGAAATATGTATATTGTCACGAAAATAGGCACCTAGGGAACACGGGAACAAAAACTGCACTAATATAAAAGATCCAGATAAAGGGAAAAAAAAAAAAAAAAAAAAATAAAAAGGTTGCCAATTTTTTCGGGCTCTCCCTTTCGTTCTTATATTGTCATTAAAGTCAATATGCATACGTCGAAACGAAACTATAAAGTGATTTATTATCTTTCATTGTCGAAATATTTATGCATGTCTTATTTTCACAAGAAACGCACACCTATCTCTACTTCTGTGAACTATTATTCACTCACTTCTGCACGAAACCTCGCGATGGAATTTGCCTCCTCTTCGGGTTGTTTTTTAGTATCTTTGCTCGGGTTTGGATAGTTTGGTATGAGGATTTCTCGAGCGTGCGGGTAGATGTGGATTTCAAGATCTGAGGACGGGAGATTTTCTGAAAGGAAAACGCAATTTTATAATAAGAGACACATGGACAATTAATTGAAGGTGCCCGGTGGTCCAAAAGTAAATCTCAAGCACGTACTTGGTATTTTCAAAAGTGATAATCATTGGGTGAAATGCGATATGCGCTCTGGAATTTCCTCAAATTTTTTGAGGACGAAGCTTGATTATGTCGAGCACTGTTTTTCAGAAGCCATATCTTTGAGGGTTCTAGTTCTAAGGTACATTCTCTTAGTGCAAACGCAAATGCTTAAATCGCACGGCACAACCCACATTTGGCATACGCCGCCACGTCGATGTTCTGATGTCAGTACAGTTAACCATTAAACCACGCCTTCGTCTAACAGCATAACTTTTTAGAACAGTCGACGGCAGTCCCACAAATCTCATATGTACCATAACATGGTGTTAAATTTCTCAAATTATGGACTATTTCGTCCTTTTCTATTCTTCATTAAATTATGCCTTCATCTAACAGCATAATTTTTTAAATAGTTGACAGTAATCCTATCAAATCTCATATGGTACCACAGTATGGTGTTATAAATTTGTCAATTATCGACTATTTCGATCCTTTTCTATTTGTTCACTTTTAAGTTCAACATTTTTTTTTTCAAAACTCTTCCATTGGAAAAATGATAAATTTCTTTCACGGTTGTTTTCACAAGACGGCACTCGAGTTTATACTTTCTTCCGCCCTCTCACTCTCCATCTAGTTGCTTGCTATTCTAGTGGAAAGAAATGGTCACGAGCTACAGAGTATTGGGAGTGATGTCAACATTTATTAGAAGAATTGATAACTCGTAAAGAAAGTCAAAGATATTTTCCCCAACTTTCGCCTTTTTCCCCGGGAATAATCTTTTGAACAACTATTTGCACACTCGATCTCGCTTCCCTAACTTCTTTCTCATGTTAGCTTCTTAACAAACGACATATTGCTTCTCAATCCACGGTTAACTTCTTTTCATTATCGTCCAAAAATTCAAAAAATCCTAAATCAACATCTCCCCACCAAACCGAGTTCGGCATAAATAAATGATTTGATTGTCGAGGATGTTTCGATCTTTATGAGGGTCCTCTCTACCTCGGGTGGTACTACCTTTCGATGAGATTTATTGAGACGCCGATGGCAGCATCGTGTAAGGTAAACAGTCGACGTCCGAGCCTGACTAAATCTCATATTAATCATCTATTTATCATTTTTATTCTTCGTGAAGTAATTATGTTTTGTTTTTTTCCGTATAGCAATAGCGTAACATGATCTCAATTCCGATAGCTAACATCTATCCATACTCTTGTGGATTGTTGCATTAAATTATTTGAACCCTTTTCTACGGAGACGTGGGAGAACTTCTGTACATTAATCATTTTTGATTGGATATCAATCCGTATAAACAAATTACATCAGAAGAATTTGTCAATGCTGCAGAATCTTAGACGGGTGGGAGGTTGTCATCAGAAGAAGATCGGTATCTTTGCCCTTTCTACCATGAACGATAGCATTAACTCTCTGACGCACTTGACAGGGAATTTCGCCGTTTGACTTGATCTACATTCATTACCACCATATATAATCAAGTGTTCTGATTAAAGTGACGAGTCAAATTATTGTTGGATGCGCTTTCAAGTTTCAACTAACTAATGCATATCTCGAATCCAGTCAAATACAAATCATCCAAAATCAAAGTAAATAAGTACCTTCACTTCTACTGTCTAATTTTTTTTTTTAAGAATAATCAAAGTAGTCGTAAAACAAATCTTTTGACTCGTAAAAGTACAAAACTAATTAATTATCCTAGCGCGAAATTGCTCGCCGAAAGGCCTTGGTCATGCAATGAGTGATGCTAAACCGACGTACTTATCATTAAATGTTTTCTGCACGTAAAATTTTAATAAAAGTATGGTAACGGGTGTTTTGTGTGACTTTTCTCTTTACATTTTTTGGTGAGTAGGGCTTGGTGGGCTTAGAAAGTGAAAAACACCTTCTGTTAACACAGACAGGAGACGAAATATTTAGGTGATGCCCTATAATCTACTTGAAGATTGTATGCATGTTGCATTGTTAAGTGAAATAATCGGAAAAAAATGAAATTAATAGAGAGTAAAGTAGTATGTAAACATTTTAATCCGACCTTTGTCTATGATATCAACTGTTGTAAAGGAAAGATAATAAATTTGTGGAACACTTGCCGATATTTAGAATTCAAACTAAAAATGTAGGAGACCCATTGGTTACTTGTCAATCATCTTGATTATCGAAAATTCCGTTTTCCGGTAACTATAGTTATATGCAGTCATTGGGAATATCAAATATATGCGTGGATTTTTCATGATTTTTTCTATATCATCCGAGAATAGCTCAAACTTTTCTCTTCTTTTCCCATACATTAAAGAAAATTTATCGAGATTCTTTTAGGGCCTATGCATTTTTTTCATAATGCAAAATTACTTAAGTGGGTGTTCAACGAGTGTCGGTCCACCTTTTATTTTTTTACTCGTGATTTTTTTTTTTATCTTAACTCTTACAATGTGAAAACTTTTATTTACCATTGAACTTCCCATCACATGATGTAAATGACAATGTCGAAAGTTACTTCGAGTCACATATCTTCAAACTAAAATAGAACCCATATATATATATATATATATATATATATATATTCAGAACCAATTTTCCAATATAGTTTAAGATCAAAATCAAACAAGCTTGACATCAAAGATGCTATGAAGAGACTGAAAATATTGAGGCACCAGCGATCCTTGGACACGT
The DNA here is from genome assembly GCA_019149425.1 of Psidium friedrichsthalianum. Lineage (NCBI taxonomy): Eukaryota > Viridiplantae > Streptophyta > Magnoliopsida > Myrtales > Myrtaceae > Psidium > Psidium friedrichsthalianum. The sequence continues at coordinate 18,937 of JAGVVM010020065.1, forward strand.
GTCAATTCCTTTTTAATTCTCATGATTTGACGGCCTGCAAGAACAATACGTAACGTCTTCACAAGAGAACGAAAGAATCCTACATATGTCGCCATTGATGACATAAATGCTCGCAATTGAAATAGGAAAAAAGGAGACCGGAGACCGGCTCAGCCGGTGGTCTTCCATTTGCGTGCGGTGCGTCGTTTTCAGCAATCACATACCACCTTGGCGTCAATTATTGGGACCCCTATGCGCCTCGCTGCAGTTACATTTTTTTTTTTTTAATCTCTTTATCTTCTGCTTTGATAGCCAAAACGACACCATAGCAAGGCTCCCTTTGATACGTATTTGTTCTCCTTATTTTCCTAAGTACATGGTTAGAGGTGTAATTAAAGGCGGCTTACCGAGCCGATTCACGAAGTAGCACGACGAATTCTTATTTACGCATTCGAGTATGGTTCGTTTCATACCCGCTTATTCAATGGCCAAGGTGAAGAGAAAACGAAAAGGACGATAGAGAGTGATGGGAGTGGGGGGAGTTGAGTAAGGAATTTTTCTTAACATGTGATAACGAGATCTGTGGCACGTATTCGATGGATGGACACAGAAAATGCACGCGAGGGTGTCAGCGCAAGCCCCTAATGTCCTATTCAAAATCTTCGAGATTATCCAATAAAGGATGCATTATAACCGATTTTAACTTTGGAGTGGCATTAGCAATCTCCATATGTAATAAATGCAAGATTTGGAGGATCCTAATTTCAATTCGGACATTTTTCCAAATCTTACAACAGAGTAAATAATATGCCTAAGTGAATCGATTTTGTAAAAACGGATCTCTCTTTTCTTTTTCCTTTTTGTTAGTGCGAAAGAAGAGCAATTCTAAGAGGGACAAAGATAGATGTGACTCACTTATTTGTCAACCAAAATGCATCGCAATCAAGTGGGAGAAGATTACAAGCACATCTCTCTCTCTCTCTCTCTCTCTCTCTCCTTACGCAGTACTTTGTCTAAAGCATGTCGCGGCCATTCATGGGAATTGATGGACTCATGTCCCATCGTGTCAAACTTTGTTCGACTGAAAATGATAATTACTATGGACTTAACTTTTTTGATTTCACGGTGTGTGACATTTACCTAAAAATTATTTATAATATTTTCTTTTAACTTTCAATTTTATAAGCGATCATTTTAAGAAAAAATATTTCTCGAATCATTCGTTTTTCGCAAAACCAAATTAGATCGGTATTAAGTGATAAATCTAGTCTACATACGTACACATTTATACGTATAATATATAGTTTGTTTCCTGCCAAGTTATGTACATTAATGGACAGAGCTATGATGACCGAATAAAGTTTAGAGTCTCTTTGGCCCTTAGTCCACCACACAAGATGGGCAAAAAGTAGAAAAGGAAGGTGTGCACTCAGCCCCCACCCCATTGGCAAACCCTAGAATTTAATAAAAACCATCATAACACCAATTATTGTCTTCAACACCTTCATTCCACTGGAGATTTTTTGTTTTTTCAGCCCGTCCTCGAAATAATAAAATCCCTATTTTTTTTGTTCCTTCTTTAAAAAGGGATTCTTTCGTCATATAAACTCGTTCCGATTGGGCGACGACTAGTTGGGTAAAGAGCACTAATAGCTTGGGGCATTGGGTTGCGATGAATATGCATTTTCTCGAATGGAACAAATCATGATGAGGGTTATTATTGTAGCACTAGTTGGTTTTGATTGTTTATTGTAAAAGTAGAAGATACTAAATTTTCTCGTGCTCTAAATTTTACTGTGCTTGAAGGATTCAAACTCTAAAATGGAGTATTCACGCATCAACCGCTCACTAGTTATAACTAGAGGTGAGGAAAAAAAAATCATGATTTACGTAAATCATATTGGACCGTATCCAATCGATTGATTTTGGATGGAACCGACGGACACTGGTTTGGTTTCCGATTTTAATTTTTTGGAACAAGTGGATATTGATTCAGTTCGCGATTTCGGGTGGAAACCATCCAACCGACCTAACTGAATCAGTCCCTTGCAAATTCTTTTAATTGAAGCCATTTCCCTCAAAGACTCAGAGTCTAGACTCATTCATCCATTAAAAAAAAAAAGTCCAAACCCAACTTATTTTCATGTGTGATATGTGTTGTACACTATCGATACATTTGAAAACTTACGTTAATTAATTAATCAAGTGCTATTGCATTTTTTACGATGCTCTACTCCATTGCTGACAATAATACTGCCGCTTGCAAAGATTTTATCCTTAAGTTTTTCATGTGACAAGAATACTGAACGCAAACGTGAGGAATGCACTGTCAAAGTTTCAAGTTAAGCCCTCCTCCTTCAATCGCTAGAAATTGGTTCCATTTTCTTTTTTAGTTGATGTTGATGCTCGGTAGGATCGTAATCGGGAACCGGACCAGATTGATGGTTCGATTCTCAAGTAGATCCATGGAACGAACGAGTGGTTCACAGTTTGCATTTTGTGGAATCGGTTTCTAGCTAGTGGTTCTCGGTTCTAAGGTGAAAATCACCCATCTTGGAACCGATCACCCCTAGTTATAACACAATAACAAGGATAGATTTAAGAAACTCCATTAATGCAATTTCTGATAACACACTAAAGTAATTTCTTATCACAAATAGAACATGGGAAAGTCCAACACTTATTGTACTTTCCTTTTAATTGTGTCAATTAATTTCTAAATATTTTCACGGTTTTCTAATTGAATCCATTCGGAAAATTTTGTCCTTAAATCACTGATGTGGACGCCAGATATCCTACATGGCAAGTAGGACGGCCGGCATCCACAACGACAATTTTAGGCCAAAATGGGCCAATGGACTTAATTGGCGAAGTACGAAAATGTTTATAACTCAATTGGCACAATTAGAATAAGTTTAGGATTTATTTGAAGAATTTTCACATGATACCATCTCTCTAAACCTAAGTTCACTTCTGATACGTTATACGCAAGCAAGAGATATCCAAGAAAATTAACGTTAATTTTGTATAAGCTCACATCTAGGACTATGCAGATATTATCAAATTATAGGAACGGAAAGCTATCAGCCAAGAGCAAGACTCAATTTTATGTATTAATTCACCATAAAAGCACTTTTTTAAAGTATGGTTCTTTTCTTAGCATAAATTTTACCGTGAGTGGAGGTATTGTCTCTATTATTGGTCCGACCAACAATAATTTTCTTTCCATAAAGTTGTCGGACTTTACATGCGATCTACGACGACTTGTGTCCTGCTTTTTCCAGGATCCATGCACCTTTGAGAAAAGAAATTTAAACCTATTTGCTTATCGAGATCAAGCTTTACACTTCCTCATTTTTCCGCAAATTTTAAATTGTCGGCCGACCCATCTTTGAACGTTCTTATGAGAATTTAATAGCGACTTCCACTTTTTTTAAGGAAAAAAAAGTACAAGTTGGAGGATGCGGTGGTTGTAAAGATTGATTTTATAAAATGGATTTATAAAAATGATGCAACAAATTTTTATCCAGCGTCGAATTTAATCAAAAGAAGAGAAAAAAAAAAACTCCAAAACGAAGACATAGACAATATCGATTACTGCCGGACTTCAATTGAACACGCCCCTAAGCATGAATCGACGGGCGAAGATTAATTTTTTCTTCTCTTCAGCCCAAAAGTTTGGACTCTTTCAGACATTCGACCAATTCATTTTCATTAGAAATTGTATAAAAAATGTTAAATTTCTCCATCCGAAAACATCTCTAGTATATACAATCATCTTTCAAATACGGACAGATAACTTGCCTATTCCATGTGAGTGTCAGGCCATCATCGCGAATTTGCCCGTTAACACGTAAGCTAGTCTTTCCAAGAACGACATATGTTATGTGGCGTGAAGTAATGAATATCAAGAAATCTCTATGCATATTCTGTGGTAACTTCTAGTTTTCATGTGGTAATAAAGAGTTGGAGTGGGTCACTTAGTATGATCTAATAATTTCATGTTCTTTTTTATCCGAAGAATAATTTTTGAAAAAAATTAACAAAATTGAGGAAAGAACCCACTTCCATTAAATCTTGTATTCTCAGATCTTGTAATTTTGCTTCAATTTGGGCTTTGAGATTGGGCTTGAAACGAACCCACCTCCATTAGCCATTGTCTTCGCTTTAGAAAGTAGATTACAGATACTGATCCAGCTATTGAGTTTCTTTATCTTGAAGCAATTTGGTCTTACAGTAGCCAAAGATTAGTCAATGCCCATGGAAATATAAAAAAACACCTATAAAGTTAACACATCAGCAACATCTTCAACTCATAGTGGGTCTGATTGGTATACTAATTACTTAACTTAGTATATTTCAATTCGATTCATAGAAAAACCCGGATATGTGGGACAAGGTCCATTTTATGGGTTCCTATGGATCCCATCATATGAATGGTTGTGATTGACTTGGTCTAACTTGGTTCCATATGGAAAATTTCCCAAGAAAGGATAATGCGAAAATGATATTTTTGCATTTAGACTTTTTTTTTTGGGTCAAAACGTTTAGATTTCAAAAGATCTATTTGGAATGCTTTGAGTTTTAACTATTGATATTCTTTCAATAATTACGGATTTAAAATTACTTCTATTTAATGAAAAATGCCAAATATCTTTTTAAATTTTGCGAATATTGATACGTAAAATTACATACAATATTTTGCTAATTGCTCATTTTTTAGGATACATCTTTTTTAATGTTCAATTTTTTTTGGAAGTAAAAAAAGTTGATGCTATAAGAAGTCATATCCAAGAATAGGTGGTATCGTTCCTACATCTTAGGAAGATTTCACTAATACTTCTAAATGGGTCACTGCATATTTTGCTTGTGCTTAACTCGCTTCTTTTAGCTTCCTATTTAGGAGGTGGCACCTTTGACTACTTAGGCGCAGGATAGAAGATGATGGAGAAATCAAATGATATTGAACATATTTCGCACTTCTTCTCGAGAAATAAGTGAGCTATTTCTTTGTAAATTTGTTCTCAATTTCGTACGTGGCCTTGAACTGTGGAAGATATACTTTGGAGTTTTCTATTCATCTGAAGTGAAAGTAAATATAACAAAAAAGACAATAACAGAAAATGAAAGAATAAAGCAATAAAAAAAATTTCCTTTTGTAATTCCTTACATCAGGATCCAGAAAAGACCGGATCTCCACCAACACAAGCAAATTGTTATAAATAATATTGGAAGAATGAAAAAAAAGGAAAAATTACAAAAGAATCCTAAACCCATTATACTTGTGTTAATTCAGTTCTAAACTTTTCAATTTTGCCAAGTGAGTTCTTCTAGCCAATTTTTGCTGGAAATTGATAATGTAGATGTTCTATTTGGTACAGCCAATATCGATGTCGACATTTTTGTAATTTTTTTGCGTTGATTTTTTAATCGTTTATAGTTTTTCTTTTCTTTTCTTTATTTTTTCCATGGCCGGAAGGCCTCGCCAGTTGGAAACAAATTGAGTTTGGTCGCCAGAACTTGGTTTTAGCGGCTAAATGTTGGCTTGGTCAATGAAGACTAGATTAACTTTAGACTCCGTTTGCAAAAAAAAAAACATATACCGGGAAAACATTGTTCTCATTTTTTGACGTGCTCTGAAAATGAGTCAAACGGAAAAACTATGCTTAAATTTAGAAAAATGATTTCCTTTTTAAAACATCAAAAAACATTTTTCAAAATATAACTAGATATCGATGCTTGGACCTAAACACAAGAACTCCAACACTGATTTTCGAATCCTGGCATTCAGGATTAGGGTCTCCGAAGGCCAAGCTTGGGTCCCTGATGCCCAGCACTGGAGCCTAGGTCCATAGAGGTAGTGCTTGGGTCCTCAACACTCAAGCTCTACTCCCTGGCACTTAGGGCCAGGTCCATGAAGGCCATGCATGGGTCCTCAGCACTCAGGCTCGGGTCCTTAGTTAATGAAACGTTTGTTTTATTTATTTATATATATAATTATCTTTGTTCTTTTCTTTCTTTCTTTTTCTATTTCCTTCTTTCTCGACCAGCCATAGGTGACGAATGAGCTTGCCCTCGACCGATCGCTGGCCACAAATGAGGGACAAACTCACCCAAGGCCGACAAGGCTCCACCTCTCTAGATCCGGCGAGGTCAAGCTTGCCTGAGACCAGCGAGCTCAAGCCGCGCCAGATCGATGAGCCTTGAGCTCTCCAAAAGTTGGGCCTCGTCAATCTGGCAAGGCCTGGGACATCGACCTCGCTATCTAGAAAGGTGGAGCAGTGGAGCCTTGCCCGAGGCTAGCAAGCTCGTCCCTCGCTCGTGGACAGTTGCTAGCAATCACCTGAGGAAGGAGGAAAAAGGGGAAAAAAAATAAAGTAGAAAATAAGTAAACAATTCGAGTTTTTTGGTAATTTTCCTCAGGAATATTTTAAATAGAGAAAAATATTTTTTAGTTCATTCTTAAGTTTTAGCCAAACATCAGAAAATATTAATATTTTACTAAAAAAAATGGTTTTTTGAATAACATTTTTCAGAAAATATCATATTTTTGCGAAATAAACCGGGCCTAGCAGTGTATCTCAATTTAGAACTTGCCGGAACAATAGCACGTGCTTAGCCGCTTGATTTTTTTTTTTCCCGTCTTCTCCAATCTCCACGAAGAGAAATCAGAAGGAGATAAGAAATCTAGCTGGGCACGTCAACAGCTTTTGTTTATGGGGATGCATTAAATTCCTGCATGTTCCAAGTGCCAAGAACAAAAAGTCAACCTGCATATGGATCCCCGAACTGCGGTCAGCTGAAAAACTAGAATGCTTCCCCGTCCGCTAAGCTAGCTCCCAGCCACATGCCCCTTCGATCTTTCAGCTCGTTTCCCATGGAGATCTTCACCCTCGTACTTACTGCAAATAAAGAAACAAGTAGGTATAGAGAGGCTGAATGTCATCAAGACCTGTCGAACGAGTATATCGGGTCGAAAATGGTCCAATCGAAATAAACCCAATTAATCTATTTTGACTTATTTTCATGCAATACCAATCTAGTGACTCATACTCGACCTAAGTTGCTCCCATATTTAACCCAATTTAGAAAATCTCATACTCAAATCGAGGTGCGAGATATAATGAAAAAAGAATTATAAAGATGGATAGGGTTTAAATAAGTTGTAAACTTATTCATAACTTATTTAACACACATATTATATTTAAACCATTTACAATCCATTTATGCCATTTAGCTAACTCATTTAACAGCTCACACAATCATATATAAGTTAAGAAATTGACTTATGACCCATTTTGATAGATCTAATGTCCGATATTATCTCATTCATTCTACTTTCGCGATCATCGATACCGGACCCTCGCCACATGGTAATACCAGACCTGTCCGAACGTCGGCTATCTCGCTCTCTTGATTTTCGTCCGAACACATCTTATCCAAGAGCATGCAGTGCGTCGGTGGAACCAACACATAATTGGACTTTGCATCGATCCTTCCTACAGAGTAGCACCGATATCTCCACGGAGACGCCGAGTATTGTCTTCCCCCGTTCGAGCATTCGTCCGTTCGAGTCGGAATGAGTTGCTCGTTTTGACACTGCATTTGGCCGACCAATGATGAATTCTAAGCTCTATATTTGTTTTATGCGGCGTTATGCGTGTAGATAGCTCTCAAACATAGCTTGATTCATGCGCAAATAAAGGAGAAAGCTCATGAGTCCAACTGGATACTTGTAACGACGAATTAACAAAAGGAAAAAGGAAACAGAGTGTCGCCGCAAGATATGCAGAAGTCTCACTACGTCTGCATGTGATTTGGATCGGATGCAAGTACAATTCGCACGAAACATCGACTATATCTACCATCTCCTTTCTCCACCAAACTCTCTTGCTTCTTCGTCCTCCTCCTCCTCCTCTCTCTCTCTCTCTCTAGATTTGTGGGGCATTGCGATTACTGCGTTAAGGCCAAGCAATGGGGAGATCAATGCTGGTGTTGTTGCTGGGTGTTTGTGTGTTGTTGCCTTGTCTTGTCGGCGCGAGCTACTCGGAAAGAAGGCCCTTCTATATCCAAGGCAAGGCGTATTGCGACACTTGCCGTTTTGGCTTTGAGACCCCCGTTTCCACCCCCATCGAAGGTAATCTCGCTCTCTCAATTTCATTCTATCCAATTCATCAATCAACATGTTCTCACGAACAAGGGTTGTTTGAACCGAGCCCCCTTCCAGGCGCAATAGTGAGGGTCGAATGCATGGACAGCACCGGCACCCATCTCGCCTACAGCATCGAAACGGAGACCGATGCCGACGGAAAATGGGAGGTCACCGTCGAGGACGACCACGACGATCAGATGTGCAGCGCCGTCCTGGTGAGCAGCCCGAAACCTGGGTGCAAGACGGTGGACGCGGGACGCGGCAAGGCCACGCTGATCCTCACCCGCAGCAACGGAGCCATCTCCAGCAGGCACTACGCCAATTCCATGGGATGCCTAAAGGACGAGCCGCTCGCTGAGTGTGCCGAGTTGCGCACTCTCTATCAGCTCGATTCGGATGCGTAGATCGCGTCGATCGCGTCGATAACTTTTTTCCGTTTTTCCTTCCTGAGTGTGCATGATTAGGCTGGGAGGGCAGCAGAAGAAGGAAGCAGAATAATCTTCTTCTTTGTTCTCTTTCTCAGTTTTAAGGTCATCTCGTTGCAAACACAATAACATGAAATTTAAATTCGTGACTGTTTGGAAACCACGTACTTGTCTACAAAAGAACACCAACCTCAACTCGATGCCTTCCATCATCTACGAAAGAGAGCGAATTTTCATTTTGGAGTGTGATTCATACTCTCTATCGACAGAAAGGCACAGAGCTCCGCTCCAACGGGAGCCACTTTGGCGGGATCTCAAGAGAATAACGTTTCCTAGATGCCAGAGGGCTTTCATAATTTAAACGCGTATTTTATTGGTAGTTTAGACTTATACCCATAAATAGCTACAAAGAATGAGAGCTACTAAATACAATAGAATCGTCTGCTAAATATAAACCTAATTAATATAAAAGTGAACCAATATAAGCATTATGTCTCGATTTCTCTTTTTTGCCTTTACTCTTTACTCCGATATACTTGTGCCCCTAATCTTAACATTTTTCGCTTCTGAGAAATGAGTTTTCTACCTATTGACAAACTAGTAACACAACCTTGCAATTCGTAATTTAACTCATCTTATCATGGAACGAATCGTATTCCTACGTTTTTATCTTTCGGGTTGATGTTTAACCTTAAAACACAAGATAGTCGATGCAATACATATTACGGACAATGGAGTCATATAGCAAGACAAGAATGTATTGTTCCGAAGGTTTCCACATTTCAACTTGGTTAATGTCACATATTGACTGGAGCAGAGCTTCCGAGCGGTGCAAAAAGGTAAGTCCTCATGGCTATACTTGCATCCCATTGAAGATGAAACGTCCGGGCAGGTTAACTTTGCCCAAAGAATTTGGTGTGCCCTTCGGTACATAAAGACGAACAAGGTCGGAGGCAGTGACTTCTCGGTCCGACCACTTATTTCTGTCCCGGCATGGATCTGTATCACCATCGTCGCTGTCCTTGCACGGCAAACTTGACAACGTAACGCGACATCCTTATTTCGGGGATCAATGGCTGTCGTGTGAATTTGTCTTTTGCAAATCACCAGAGCAAACTAGAATCCGACATACTGCGTGTACTGAGAGTAAGCCTCGGATTGCATAGCGATTGGTGCCCGTGTCACGTGATCCGGAAGGTCAAAGGCATGTACAAGCTCTCCAGCAACATTTCTCACTTGGAAACAGAGATACTCGGTGAGTTTGTGGATGGCCTGAAAGACGAGCCCATTTGTAAATCAGGTACATAAAAGAACCGCTATGGTTTTCACAGACAGGCAAGGCGAAGGTGTCGCAATTCATGACCAAACGTATTCTTCTTTTACACACCTAGTTTTAACAACGTAATATAATTCTTTAGTCATGAAAATCTAGAAAAAGAAGGTATCCAGGATAAGAAGATCTAATTCTGCCAATACTATACCAAAATGTGAAAGGCTATCTGCCGTTTCAAGAAATTCCACTCCGAACTGATTAATCACGGGGTTCTAACTGGGCATGCAAGGGATATAAGAGTGAATTTTGACAACTCATTACTAGTTTAATATCACTAAGATCAAAGGAGTATCTATGTGTACCTAGAATCATAACATTCATTGCACTCTGATGCAGTTGCATTTTATAGAATTCAGAACGAAGAATCCCATGTGCTTGTCATACCTTAGCTTTGTTGGGCGCCACATAGTCGACGTTGCGGTAGGTTCCTATGTCATTCCAGATACGATCCAGGGCATAAAGATCACATGCTAATTTGAGAACAGCTCGGGCGCTTGCATCAGGACATCTGGTTCAAAGAAGGTGTGCGATGAGAAATCCGTCAATGATGTGTTAGAAAGCTCTCATGAAAAATGAAAAGTACCTTTCTACAGCTTCAATGAACTTTGCAAGAACAACAGATTCAATATGCGACTCTGCAAGTGTCAGAAGGTGATTTAAGCATCTGTTCCAAGCACCAAACTTCCAAGGGTCCTAGTGTGTTTTCGGAGTCTCACGGCAACACTCTGGAGCAGTCGAGAAGTCCGGTACTGCAAAACAAAGAACAAAATAAATGGAAAGTACAGGAGAGTGAGGAAAGCTAGCAGCTAGCATAGAGGACAGGTCTTATACCTACTTCAATCAATAAGGAGTACCAAACAATGACGGATAGTTGTCAAACTGAAATGAAGCCCACTTACTCTAAATGCATCCAACTGGAATTTAGGATCACGCAAATGCTCTTCGCTTTCCCATCTAGCAGTTACAGGGTTGGGCTGTGATAGGTAACTGTTCATAGATTCCCTCAAGTAGTTCCATGTAACCGCAAGTGTCCCACCTTGAAACTTCTCCTTGTATTGCTTAAGAGATCACCAGCCACCTGCATACAAATTTGAGAAATGCAGACCATCAGCATTAGCTGTCTCACTGCCCTGTTCTAGTAGAGGCCTAAACGAGTTGGCACTCGGAGGTTATTCAACCAGAGCATATATTTTTATCTCTCGCAATGGTGGTAAAAAATTGACACCAAACACGCATCATTCTTGATTATCATTTCAAGTACAACGCCGAACATACTTGCATCACAATGGGCGAGACCACAAATTCAGCATAGGACCGAAATCGAAAGGTAAACAGGATTAAAATTTACAAGCAACCATGAAGCCCTTTGCATATATCTTAATGACAATACTCTATTATCTACTTTTTCCACTTATACAAGATGACTGCACATTTAGCAATTGAGAGAATTTCACTTAATTTAGCAGAAAGAAAGAATGTCTGGTGAAGAAATTTTGATGTGTTTGATTTCCACCACACTGATAATTTGCTTAATATCAAAGAAACAAAAACAGAACGACATGAGAACGATTTTGCAAACCAATTTAGGGCATAAGGAGTACAGCTTTCCTAAGTTAGCATAGGCCGGTCTATATAGGGCATCATTCCCTCTGGAAAACTGTATCATTTATAATTGTATAACTATAAAATGTAACGATGTTGCAATTACCTGCTGCAACAGCACTGTGTTGTCCCCTTCAAAAGTCTGAAAAATATCATGATCATCCTCAAGCTACCAAACCTATTGACAGCTGCATAACCATGTCCTCCACATGCCTCCCGACAGATGCTTAATGATTTTGCTGTATAAGAAGTCACATAAGCCTTGAGACCTGCCGAAAGTGCATGAACATCTCCAACCAATTGATCGTCATGAGACTTCTTCATCTCTGAGTACTTCTCCACCAAATACAGAGTGGCGAAATGAAATGCATATGTTGAAGCCAGCATGGGCATAAGCTGTGCTGTGAGATTGTAATCCGAATACTAACTTCAGGCTTCTTGGAGGACCAAATTGCTGGCGAAGTAAAGAATATCTAGTGGCAATTGTGACGGCAATTTTAGGACTCCAACCGAAGAATATGCCAACCCAACCCTTCCACCCACGAGTTCACCAGGGTAGCGGCAAATCTTTTATTGATAGTTGGGAGGCTGCTCGTGTATTTCCCATCCCGAGACACATCTCCAAACCTATTGAGGAGATTTTCTCGAGGATTCTTACGGAGCGGAACCTTAGTGCTCCATTATCTACCCATTCAGGCCAACCTTATGCCCACAATCATGTATTTCAATTCCCGGAAGTGTTTTGTGCGTTTTCATATCCCTTATCGGGACAATAAAGGCATGGACTCCCATATCAGCAAGTCCTCTTGCATCATGAGTTGGCAGCATTAGCTTGCAAAAACAGTTGCAAACTTGCCATGGACTGCAGCATTGCCAATCCACCATTTAATGGCCCCATCATTTGGCGTGTCTATAACAAATTGATCTGTGAATGGGTCAAATGTTGCAGTAGTTTGAAGACCCTGAACATTTGAGCCTTACAGAAGAAAGCCAAAAGCCATTTAGTAGACAAGAAGATAAGTAAGTTTGGTGGTATGTCAATGCTAACTAAACAAAAGACCTAGGTAGAAAGTGCACGGGAGAATGTGTAGTGATTAGACGCCCAGTAAGAGAACTGCCAGATATTTCTGCCACACACATACCAATGCGACTATCGCTTTTGTTAGTGATCATATGAAACTTTCATTTTCAGAAGAATGGCACTACAAAAGAAATGTTGTTTTATCTCAATGAAATATAGCAACTTATGTCATTCTTATGCCAAAAGATAAATTTAAATCTGCACAGCAATTACCACCCGCCTTCAGCCTGATGGCAAGGCAGACAGGGGAGGCAGGTACAAGAGATACCGAGTTGAATTACCGAGCAAAAAGGAACAAAATAATAATAATTCAGAGCAATAGCTTATTTCGACCAAAAAAAAGAGCAATAGCTTATAAAAAATTAGAAAGAAGCCTGACAAGAAACAGGTTGTCAGAAACCTTACCATGATGAAGTTCTGTCATTGCAAAACAACCTGGATATTCCACGCTATCGATCTGGTGAAAGTACTTATCCCTATGTCTTTTTGTTCCTAAGTTGATCACTGAGCCTCCCCAAAGACTGCATAAAAATAGTTCAAGTTTGTAAATGAGTTTTCTCTATCTATCAAACAAAAGTACAATTGACAAGTTTTTCTCACAACCACTTACATACTTTAGTTCCTGAGGGACCACCAGCATAAATAAACCTTATACAACTCTAAGCGAAACCACATTAAACGGTATCACTCTTTGTTATTAGAATCTTCTTCCTTTTTCTACTTTAAAAACTGTCAGAAGCCTCCTGCTTTGAATAGGAAAGATTAACTATTTATAGGATTTCATCAATAATGCCGTTAGACAGATGAATGCTAATCACAGATATACACCAAGGAAAGCTTTCTTCAGAAATTATCTTTAAAGCACATTGGTATATTGGGAGGTTCACTGCTCAAGCTTGCGGTCAAACTAACCTCTAACCTCCCAGAGGTGCCTTGTGTCCTGTGGCTTCAAATCAGACGATCAAAGGCCAAATAAAATGAGTCAGATACACTATGATATATTGTAAGCACAGGCTCTTCACCAGCCACTTTCAATGATCACTCCTCTTGAATCTAGGCCACTCTTTTTTTTTTTTTGCTTCTCTAATCTAGGTCACTTCAAGAAGATAAATATGCACCTCTTTCCAATACTCAAAAGAAATTTCCTAGGGGCACAAACAACAGGGCCTTAGAAAAGATAAACCACGTAATTACCAAATTCAAGGATGTTTGTTTTGGCAAGTCAGAGTCCTTTGCTATGTCCATACTGTCGAAATGACAATCCTGGGAAAAGCATTTTTCCTCTGTATAATTTACTCGGATGCTAGAAGAAAGAAAAAGTGATGTACCCAGTGAAATTGCAAATGGCGTCAGAATTCTACATTTACGTAGCTTAGTAATCTCCCTGTCCCCTCTTACTTCAACTAAAGTTTTTTTTTCTTTTTCTTTTTCTTTTTCCTTTTCCTTTTCCTTGTTATATCTACATGCTTAACAGAAAAGAATCCATGGAAATGTAGCAAAACAATCTCTTTATATAAGGAATAACCATTTTCAACTTTTTTTTCTTTTAGGGTCAATAACTTTCTCATCCTTTTCAAGATAGAACTTAACGAGTTATTAGGCAGGTCACCTAGAAAGTCTCTCATTTGATGCATGCACAATGATACTGCTGTTCTGTGGCATGTTTGCATTTGCATTAAATTCTTCACAACTATGATAATGAGATTACTCGATCTGGTATGACATCTTGTCAACACACCACTCGACATATGCCTTACATAGCATGCTAGACTTTCTCGATCATGCAATACCAAATTCAGCCAATGTCTTACCAATGCTACCACAGATTCTTTGAGCCATCCACCGGCATCTGTCCCATGCTAGGGGACGGCCCTCATGCAATCATGCATAATGGGAAATGAATCTATTTAAACCCAAGAAGGTCGGTAACTCGAGTTAATAAGACCCCAGACAACCAACGAAATGGGAGAGGAGCGACAACAAAGTTAAATTTCTTGCTGCACATCATACACAACGAATTCAACTCTAATTGTAGTCGAAATCACTTCCAATCGAAGTTCCACGATATTATGAGATCAAAAGGAACAAAATCACGCTAGAACGAGCCACAGCAGCTCTAACAACTCCCAACCAACACTAAAAACCCCGGCGTGGACCAGAACGATTCGAAAACAGTAACAGCCTAACTGAACAGCCAGCCGAAATTCAAAATCTAAAGTCAAAAAGCAAAAAACGAGTCCCACGAGATCACCTGAACTGCACGCCCATCTTGATCCCGAACGACATGTCTACGCTGCCGGCAGCCTCCATGATCGCGAAATACTTCTCCGGATCCTCGGAAACGAATAGGAACGGCCGAATCCCGGCCTCCCTGACCAGGCCTAGAAGCTGCCTCATGCAGAGCTCCCGGTGCTCGTCCATGGAGATCTCGACTGGCGTCTGGAGATCGGCCTCGAATTGAAGTACTCGTACACCTTCTCCTGGATTCCCCGGTGCTTCCCCCTCATGTAGTCGGACAATCTCTCGGTGTCGACCTCGAGCTTAGTAGCCCTAGCGCACGTCAGCATCTCGAGCCGGCCGGCGCGGCGCCGAGGAGGAGGCGCGGCCGGCGTCAGGTGGGAGCGCAGCCGCAGGAGCCGCCTCGCCGTCGACTGAGCTCCGTGCTCCGGGGCTTCGACTGAGCTGCTCGACGACGACGATTCCATTCGCAGAGAGAGAGACACAGAGAGATCAGGCAAACGGAAGTATGGAGGTGGGTGGGGATGGCAGGGGTTGAATATGAAGTATGTCAGCTTAGAGATGGAAACATTTATGTCAGTGCAAGCGGATGACGACGTGTCAGCAGGAGATTGGCTGACTTTGTTGGCAGTTAATTTTCTTTTGGCGCGCCTCCCAACGCGAGTTGATCATGTTTGACCGCCAACGCCGGTTCGTTTCGGAATCTGGATTGGAACGGTGAGTCTCAATTTTGGCGGTTCGTTTTCTTTATTTATTTATTATATTTATTATTAATATATATTATTATTCTATGCTAAAAATTTAACATTATTTTTTAAGAGGTCATCTTTAATTGAATGACAACATATTCCGATATTTGACTGAAAATTTAAAACAAATTAAAAATTAATTTTCATCATCTTTTCTTGAAAATGTTATTTTATACGAAATAAAGAAGATCCATTTGTCAGGGATCCCTATCACAAGAGCCCATATTTGTCTGGCCCGACCACTCAAAATCTCCATTTTGGGTGGAGTCCCAGGCTTGGGCACCGGTGATTTGAGTGTAGGAGCCAAGTATCGAAATACGGACACGACAGTCTTAAACCCAACCTTGAGGGACTCGATTCCAACTCTTGTAGATTTGGCTTGACCGTCAAGAAACCAAGACCTAATGCTAATGAGTTGAGATGCACGAGCTGCATATCCAATATGGTTGCCAGGTAACTCAAGCACTGACACCGAGGTTAGGGCTCTGCCTTGATCCCAACTCTTGTAGACTTGGCTCAACTGTCAAGAAACCAAGGTCCAATACTGATTACTTGAGACACAAGAGCTAGATATCTAAATATAACCGTCGAAAACTAGAGCACTGACATCGAGGTCAGGGCTCGGCCCCTAGAAACATGAGGTTGACTTTTGTGGACTTGGGCCTCGACTTGGACAAGAGAGCCTAAATAAAATTGAAGTAAAGGAACATTCCAATTCAAATTATGGAAAGTTTAGCCTGTAATTCCACATTAATAACTTAGCCAAATAAAAGCCTAATTAAAAGCAAAAGTGAAAGAAAGAAAGCACGACCGTCTACGGATGACCCGAATTCAAAATCCAAGAGGCGCGGGTTTGGGGCCCCGTTTTCGCCATTTGTCATGTATTCTTCTCATCCTCTTCCCGCCCCCTCCCTCCTTCCTCAATCCGAAAAACTATTTCTGCACTCATCACAGAGAGAGAAGCCGAAACCCTAACGACCATCCTCGCTTCCTTCCTTCCTACCTTCAATCGTCGATGACGATGGCGGACGAGCGTCCTTAGCCTCATTCGAATTTCTCTCTCGTGCCCTCAGATGAAGGTCACTCTCTCTCTTGTTCCTGAATTTTCTTTTCTTTTCTTTTCTTTTCCTTTTTCTGCACTCGCTGTTCTAAGCTTTCTTCGTTTTCTCTCCACTGCGACCCGCTTTTCGCCGCAGGAAGTTGGAGGATGAGATAGAAACTTGGGGCGAATCTCCTCTGTCAAGTTCGTTCTTGTTTAGATCTGGTAGGGGGACGACCTTCTTTGTTTTTGAAGTATAGGAGCTGCGAGCATAGTTTTGTTGACAGATCTGGGCTTTTCGAGTCAAGTTCGCGATGAGCGGGGACAATTTCTCCCGGGAGGGTTGCCCTGCTCTCGGCGATGTGACCAATCGACCTGCGAAAAGGGGGTTTTCGCTCGCTTCCGATGTTTCAGGAGCAAAATCTCAAGACAGTCGGGGTAAATGTAGAATAGATGGGGGAGGGGATGCGGCGTATGCGAAGCAGGTGTGTTTGGGAGTTGAGAATTTGGTGAAGGGGAAATGCACCACAAGACATGAGGGGCACGGCGTTAAGAAGGGTGCTACTCCTCTGTTCAAGGACAAGAAGGCTCGTGGTTCATCCCCTGTGCATGACAAGCTCAGTAGTGCCTGCGATCACGAATTTTCTGCTGTTGTTAGATCCCAAGAAACATTAAATGTTTTGCACAGCAGTCCTAAGGTTTTGAGGATTGAAATGAATGCACGAAGTGTATTGGAAGTGGCTGATGCCTCAAGGGATAGTTGTACATCGGTTGTCTTGACTCCAAGCAGTCAAGTGGGCGAGAAAAGTTCTGAGGGGATCAAGGTGCGTGATGAGCATGCAGATGTTGTGATGGAAGCTGATGTCGATCCAATAAGAGAAAGCACCGCACAAGGTTCTGTTACTCAGGTTCTTAGCAATTGTGACGAGGGCCTCAGAATCGGGAAATTAGCATCGAACAGTTATGGCTCCATTGAGTGGTCAAGATTGCCTAACTCACAGGGTCTCAATAACTTCGAATTGACTAGATGCCAAAATTTGGAGGGAAATGGCTGTGACAATTTGTGTGCTGAGGAGGACCTGCTCAAAAGTTGTTCCTGTTCTTTTTGTTTGAAGGGTACTTTTAAGTTCTCGACACTTTCTAATTTATCTAGTTGTTCTGATCCAACAGATATAATCCATAAAAGATATAACTTGAAATAGATATCTTCTTCGTTTCTGTTATCAGCTGCTCATATGTGGTCAGACCTTCACTACCAAGACATCAAGGGTCGAATATCTGGTAAGTTATGTCCTTTGTCTTGGGCACCTTCCATCCCTTGGAGGTTCATTTTTTTTTTTTGGATAGCAGGGAAATGATGCCTGTATTAGTCTCCTTCAATATGCATGGTGATAACTTGATAGATAAAATTGACAAAAGCCATGTTATCCATCCTTCAGCAGTGAGCAAGAGTCAAAAAGAAGCTAACACTTTGGTTCAGAAAACTGCTACGGCAAAGGATGTTATCCATGTTTCAGGAAACTCAAATAAGTCTCCAAATCTGGAATATGTTCTCATGAATCAATGGAGGTCACTCTTTCTTCGCATGGAGGACATACTAGTCCATGAAGGCCGCGAACTCGTGAGTATCTGTTTCTTGTAGCTTAGTTTCAACCTTTTCTTCTTTTAAGGGGACGGACGGTTCCATTTGCTTTTACGAGATTGTGCACAAGGTTAATTCTCTTTGACGATTTGCAGTTTGCTAATTATTTTTTTAACATAGCTTCTGAATACATTGCATTGTCAGGCCAAATATTTTCTTCCTTCTCCTCCATTACGATAGAGCCATGGGCGCCATTTTCTCATTGATACTAAGAGGTAACTTGGATTTCTGCTTTGGCAGCAAAGTAGTTATTGTGAGCTCAAAGATATGAGAGAAAAATGTAAGATGGATCTGGATTCGACGAACAAGATGCCTTCAAATAGACACTAGTGTTGCATCGGTTTCGCGGTTGGAATCTGTTATACTCAAGACTATTTCCAAGCTTGTGAAGGTGCAATTACATGCATTCCTTTTTGCATATACGTGCTCGCGCGTTGACGCCTTCTGTGCAATCCAATGTTGTAGTACATGGATCTTTCCCTTCCCGTTCCTTTCATGAGGTGCCTGGAATGTCTTTGCTAGTTTCTTTGTTCAGGATTTTACTTGGCTGTGATTTTTTTGCCCTGCTTGTTGCCAGTACAAGTCAGAAGCTTTTATTGCTTGAGAAAATGTATTGTTTTTTTTTCCTTACTAAGTCAATGAATCAAGCCCCTGATTTGAAAATAAAGAGCTGTCAAGCGTATACATTGTGGTGATATGGTTTTCACAGACTGCTTCGGCAAATTTTAATTGTTTCTGAGGCTGATCTTTTGTTCAAGTATTAGTTGAGGACAGTGTTATTACTGATATCATTGAAACTAACTGCTTCTAAGTCGTGAGTCGGAGTTCATTATGCTTAAAATTTCCAAATTTCTGTATCCTTGGATACAGCATTCTTGCTTTCTGTAACATCCATTTGGGACTGCCATGCTAAATTAGACGGAAATGCAACATCAAGAGCAGAGGTGAAGAGAACTTTTTGCAAGCTTTTTATATCGCGAAAATATGAGTTTAAGAGACAAGAGAATAGAAGAGTCTAATGAGATTGGGCAATGCTTAGTTCCTTTTCCTAGCTTCAACACAACTGTGTACACTTTTGGTGTGAAATAAAGTACTATTCTCAAAAAGTGAAAAACCGAGTACAACCTGATTCAGGTATGTCTAATTGCAACTTGTGTAGCGTCAATCAGCAGTGCCACGCTGACTGTTGAGTTGCGATCGGGCTTCTGATAGCGCACGGCTCACCACTTCATCATCTGGTGTCTCTCTATTCAAAACCTCGTAGTCTCTATCGAAGCCTCCCAATTTCCTAGCTGTATAAATCCCACACAGAAACCCTCTCGTTAAAACTTTTGCAACTTCAGGAGCTCGACAAAGATAAATCTTTGTTTGAAGGGGATGGCAAAGTGTAGTTTGCATCTTGTTCAATGTACTTCGATTTAGCGAAATGATTTAAAACTTGTTTAGCGTAAGATGGTTTACCTTGGCATGACAATCGGCTCTTCTGAGTCTAGCTTTGCTATAAGATGGCCGTACATTAAGAGCAGCTGTACAATCCTCAATCGCTTTCTTGAGCTGGCCTAGCTTGGACCAGCAAGCAGCCCGATTGCACAATAATACCGAGTTGCAAGGGTCATGCTCAAGTCCCCCTGCATACGCTGAACAAGCCTCCGGGAACCTCGAGGCCTTGAACAGCTCATTGCCCCTTGATCGAGCCGCAGCTACTGCTCGAGCCCTCACCATCACCATGTTTGCCTCCTTGTTGTTTGAATCGAGTCGAGCTGCACGTTGAGCTGCCTCCAAGCCATCATCGAATCTGCTGATTGCTACAGAGCTTTAAAAACAGGCATTGTCTATTTTCCCTCCAAAAGATTCAAGTATGGTCATGAAGGAACCGACCTGCCTGCGGCCATGTCAACCTGAGCTCTGATCATCAGCAAATATGAGCTGCCGATGGGCCGAGGAATTTTGTGCAAGCATCGACTTCAAAGTTTGGACCGTTGATCAATACTTCATCTGCCTCCTGATGCCGGTTGAGCTTCAAGAATGCCTCCGCTTGCAACGCGAAGATCTTTTCAACACCACAAAATCGGTTCAGACTATACTTTATGGCTAGAGACGAGGCGGATTCTACCCTAACTAGCTTTCGATTTGTATGGCCGTTAATGCTGACCTGCGGAGCCGAATCGGCACCTGCTGATATGGCTTGCCCGCTTTCGTTGATCAAGTTGTTCCAGTCTCGTAGCTTCTGAGCCTCTGTGCATTTGTTTAGATGGGTTTGAACAGCTCTAGCTTTGGCAATGACCTCAGGATCGGCTTCAGGTCCTGCATGTTTGTAGTGATACATTGCCTTTTCTGCCTCCCCTAGCCTATGCGTTCACATAACACAACAGAGTCCCACTTCAGTGATTGTTAGCCGAAGCTAAAAGTTGCAATTTAATGGACTATCAGAAACAGAGAACACACGGTGATGGAATGGAAAGGATTCAGAACATTTTGGTAGGACAACGAAAAATGCCAGCAATTTTTTCACCTGAGATATAGGGTCGCCGCACGATTATGAGCTCTGTGATAATGAGGCTCGATTCGAATGGCTTCTCTACACTCGATGACAGCTTCAAGAAGCCTCCCAATGCGGTCAAAGCCGCGCTCTTGTTGCTCCTGTATGAAGCCTTATTCGGATCGATTGAGATCGCCGCGTCATACAGAGCCAATGCTTCTGCGAAATCTCCCGTTCTTGTAATCTTCGTTTGCCCAGGATTTTGAGCGTCTCAGGGTCATTCTAGTCGAAATGGCACGGCACAAGGAAGCTGGCGGTTCTTCGCTAGAGGTTCTTGTAGCCGTGTGTCTTCCAGTAGGCGCCGAGGCTTCTTCTCTAGCAGTAGGTCTAGAAGATAGGTGAACATGTTATCATTTGGGTTGGCATACTTGCTCCAGGTTGCCTCAAATTGCCCAGATTGCCGAAGAGCATGACATTGCCCGACGAGGCCCGGACAAGCGTGCTACTCCTTTAGATTTCTGGTGATCAGCTATCATGCTCTCCAGCTCGCCAGATATCCCAATAGCTTCTTTGGGGACTCTCCTACCTTGGTTTACATGACCTTGGTCGGACGGCACATTCGCGTTGGCCCGCCAGGAACTCTGCTTCTGGGGTGGATTTGACTTGAGGATGCCCTCCCTGGGTCGTAGGGAAGGTCTCGAGACGGGTCTCGGACGCCCTTCCGATCCATTGTTACAAGCTTCAAGGAATGAGGTCTCGTCGGAGCCGCCTCGCCGTCTTGAGAATTGGGAGTGCTGGGGGTCTTGGCAATGTTGCTACTGCCGCTATTCGGGCGTGGGGATCGACCCAGTCGACGTGCTCCTCCTGAGCCAGAACGTGCTTCGCCCAAAGACCACATTAAGCAAGCCGCAGCCCGATCTTCTCTCCGGAGGAGACGTATCTACCATTCTTGTCAAGAAACTTTGCTCTCTTCCAGATTTTTCGGAAAGATCAAAGCATATTGAACCCAGGATCTATGAAAGTGCGAAATCACAACAAAAAACTCGAATGGCGCGTGAAAATTCACAGCTTTATTTGTTCAAAAAACTTAATCTTCGACCCCTGGAGAACTTCTGCAAGAGAATTGATTCGTATGAAACCAAGTTTCACAGGAAGAAGCAAATGCACACTGCCCAAAGGACCAACCCACAAGAGGACCAAAGTTCATAAAAATTTGCTGCTGTGACATGTGCAAATCCTCCTCAAAATGGCCACCGGAAGACCATGTACAAGCCCTTCGTTCTTCCTCTGTCTTCGAAAAGCTCACAGCAGAAGCTAAAATCTCAATGCATGATCAGGAGTAAATTGCAGCAAAAGAGAGAGAGACGTTCAGGAGGCGGTCTTCTTGTGGCGATCGCCGCTCGGCCTCGCTGGTTCTTGCTGTTGTTTGCCTCTTCTCTCCCTTCTTCTGGTTGACATGTGAGGTGGAAAACAGGGGGACCAATTGACTCGTTCTTGTATGAAACGAGGATCTCTGCAATTCTTTTGGGAAAAACGATGGACGTAATTGGATACTTACGATCCTATTTTAGTGAGTCGGAGAGGGGGAGGATTTGTGGCGAGTTTTGCTGCAGGGGTGAAATTGAGATGATTTTGTCATATTAGGATCTAATTAAGGAAAAAAAAATTAAAGCAAGGGCAGAGGGAGACAATCCAAATTTGAGGGGACAAATCGTAATTGAGCCTAAATTCAGTTATGGAGCTTCTGTGATCTCTTTTCTCAAGTACTTCTATAGACACTTTCTTATGCTTGAAGAACAAGGAACTAAAATCTGCCAAAAAAAAAAATAAAAGAAAATCTCGTTGTTGTTGTAATTGTAGCATTGCACAGCAGGCTTCCAAGAAAATATAAACAACAACGAACGACCATGATATAATTAGTTTTTCCATAAATGTGCTCCGATTGATTAGGGACGTCGAAACGTTGCGTTTCTCGGCTTAGCACCGCCAACAGGCCTGTTTGGTTCAGCTTTGGGGAAATATCATTGGGAAAATGCAAATACCTTTAGTTAAAGAGATTTTCGAAATGCAAATAGTGTTTGGTAAAGTGTATTTTAAAAACATTTGAAAGTAACTTGACGTAAATGCCGTTGGTAAAAAATAATTTTGTAAATGATTCGATTTTTTATTATTGTTTTTTATTTTTTGAAAAAAACTATTTTTAATTTTTTATTACTTTCTTTAATTTTTTTTCTCTTTTTTTTCTATTCTTCCTTCGTTTATTTCTTTCAGCCGATCAACAACCACGGTGGCAATTGGCTATTAGCCATCGTGGCAATTGGCCATCAGCCACAGGTTAGGCTCGACCTCTCCCCGACCTTGCCGACCTCGAGCGAGACCGAACCTAGTCGAATCTGCTAGGCAAGCCTTGCTCACTCAAGGCCGAGCCAAATCATGAGGTCGAGGCTCGCGTTATTGAGTCTTGAGCTCACTTGCCCATATGTCATGGTTAATCGTCACGCGGCTGTCGTCACCGAGGTCCACGATTTGCAAGGAAAGGAGCTACAGCGAGAGAGGAGGAAGGAGGAGGAAGAAGGAGAAAAGAAAATAAAAAAATTGTATTCGCATTCCGTAAATGCAACTTCCAAAGTACTTCCGAATAGGGGTGAGCGGTTCCAGGTTCCGTACAGGTTCTACCTGGAACCTGGAACCTACCCTCTATACGGTTCCTCATTTTGTGGAACCTGGAACCTACCCTGCATATCTTGGAACCTAGAACCTACCCTGTCACAGGTTCCAGGTCGGTTCAGTTCCACCCGGTTCCACATGTATTCTTATTGAACGATTACGGTGAATAATCATATTTAATGCTATCACCTACTGTTAAAATTCACTAACCCAACTCTTATTAGGACGAAAAGACCTTAACAAAGTAAAGTCTAATATAAATTTATTCTGTTTACACACTCAGCATTAGATATTATGGAATACCGCAGGATGACGCAAAGAGATATACCAAGAAAAAAATTAAAAACTGCTCCAGGGTCCAGGTCCGTTCCAGGTTCCACCTACCTGGAACCTGAACTACCCCGTCAGAACAGGTTCTCTAATTTTTGGACCTGGAACCTACCCTCCATACCTTGGACCTGAACGACTGGTTCCATCGGTCCAGTTCTTCAGGTTCCAGGTTCTACCTGGAACCATGCTCACCCTACTTCCGAAGCTACTTTGGGCTAAAGTCTTCTAGGGGGTTTTGAAAATGTAATTGCACTTTCTCAAAGTTAGCACAAAACAACCAAACGTCATTGTATTTAGCTAAGGATTTTAAAGCCCCAATCCCTCTTCAAATGCTAACCAAATAGGTTCAATATCTTACCATGGGTTTCCGTTTCCTCATTTGCGATTGTCTACGATCTGTCCATCACTTACTTATCGACTTATCCATTGTCGCGAAACAAATTGTATACTCCCATCCATTTGATAGATGACCGACACGAGATTGCTCCTCTAATACCTCCCTGTGGTTCAATGCCGGGAGCCAATTCAACTATGAGGTCGACCAGGGCCAGGGGCAACGTGATTCCCGGAAGATTTTCGACAGCCCCCACGGTGAATATCAAGACTTACAGAAAGCAATTGCAACCTTTTCTGTTGGGCACGTTAAAAATTCAAAATTCTTATGGTTTCGTGACGAATTGCAGTTGTGGTCACACAAGAGATTTATCAACGTGAAATTGAGCAACGCGATTAATGTCCAGCCTCCAATTTACCCAATTCCAGATACAAACGTTCCAGAGAAAGAAAGCTCACGAACATTCTCAGGGAAAGGACTAATCCTAATCCCGATAAAATGAAAACAGGATCGCGATTTCACATGATCATTGACAACAAGGTCCAAATCAACTCAGTGTGATTCAGTTTGTGAACCATATTGCCTAGGGATGCAAGGCCTCAGGGGATCGGTCGAAGATGCAAAACCTGCTTCAAGGTGCAGAACAACCAGCAACATAGTTTCTCGGGTTTCTCTGTAATTCAGTGGCTATTGCCTCGGACAGTTCTTCAGCACTGTACTCCGCTCCGAAGCAGCGCGCCACCTCCATGTTCGGATTCAGCAAGTACCTGTTGAAGTTCATGGGCATCATGACACATTTTCAACAGATTAAAACAGAGCTACACACACAAGCACACACAAAGAGTGCAGAAAAGGAACACGCCAGTGTGCCCAATCCTTTGTTTCCTCGAGAGGCGAACTAACCAACCAAAAAATCCAATCAGAGAACAACCTCAACTGAACTGACAAGGCCAGTCCAATCCCTTTCAAGTTCTCCATTTGCATTTCATCGAAAATTCAACTCGTTAGATTATGTATACCAATTAAACACAATATGACTAAAGAGTAACTATTTGTCAGTAACGCCACATAGATCACAAAGCCCCTCACTATTCTATGCACTTCGTGCCATTTTAGTTTGCCTGGCAATCAAGGCCAGAGTCATGGAATTGAGAGAGAGAGAGAGAGAGAGAGAGAGAGAGAGAGAACTTATAGGTCAGAAGGGCTTACATGTTGTGAGAGGTCTCTACAAGATAATCATTCCCTTCCTCTTCGACCTTCCTGAAGTAAACTCGGTATTCCTGTGCCATCTGCCTAACAGCAGCAAAAGGTCCTGTAAGTCCAATTATTCTCGGATGGAACTCTGCAGTCCTTTAAACAAGAATCGCGGAGAATTAGCAGCAGATCATGTTTGGAAACAAAGTAACGGAAAAATTAGGGGACACTGACCTTTAAGATAAGCACGGAGATGAGAAGGTGTGTCCCTCTGAGGATCAATCGTGACAAATACTGGTAAAATCTCTGCGTTCTGTTTTGACTCTTGGTTCAAGCAGGATACGAAATATCAGTGACACCCACAAAAAGATAATTGATGTCACAAAGATGTTGGTACAAGAGCCAAACCTAGTATGTCAATAGCTTTTGCCATTGTATTGAGTTGTTCGGGACCAACATCAGGTGATGATGTATACCCAAAATAGAGTAGGACCCATTTCCCTTTTAAGCCCTTTTCAGTGACAATACGATGCTCCGTGTCAATTACAGTAAATGGTCCACCAATAATCGGTCCCGTGACTGAATTTCCTTCCCTGCTACTTCCTTGACCTAATTCAACAAGAGTGATCCTAAAAAAGGTCACTTATGTCTTCACATAACTAGAACTTCATTTCTAGATCACCAACAAATTTTCAGGTGTCCTTTTCTGGCGAGGTATACCAACGTAACAAGCCTCACTATAGAGATTGAGTACGTAAAGCGTCAAGTTGATCCTTGATTAATAGGACACGAGCTACCCTCAATTCCAGATCATCACATTACAAGTTTCATCATGAATATCTAATGCATTTAGTTACTTTCGGAACTTTAGCTTTGAGACAGGAGAAATAAAGTAAAACATTTAGCAATTTAAATGATTCAGGAACAGGAACCTCCATAGGAAGCGGGAGGTCACTAGCAGTAAAAGCTTAATGTATCTGTTCTTTAATTCACTCGAACCAAAATTAAAGCACAATAAGGTACCCATCCTAAACAGAATGAGCTGATCTGAAAACTGCACCAAGCAAACGCGCACATATTGGTTTGGAGAGTTGAACTTCCAGATTTATGAAAGTGAGGTTTTACTCAGCATCTGGGCATGCTGGACACACATCCATCAGAAAGTGGGCGCTATAAGCAGTATCCTCAGTACATTACTTTGAAGATTTTGGCAATAAAATCCATGGGATAAAGAAATCGGCGACCACAGATGTCTAACCATGCTTGACAGACTCATATTAGGTCTCTTGGTTCATATGTTTCCATCTTTCTCATGCAACTTATTTGGCATCTCAGACTTATCTCAAGATGAAAGAGAATTGCTCAATGCTCTTAATCCTTAAGTGCTCTGATACAGATATGGTAAGAAGAGGAAGACATGAATTAAGGGAAAGATTATTACTAAAGGCACAAAAGTGACTCCTCCTATTTCTTCTATTTGAAAGTGAGGTAAGATAAGAAAAAAAGAATAAGTCAACCACAAGAGTTACCTTTAAAGTTGCTCTCCTCTCATCATTATAACGGATTAGAACTGCAGTCCCAACAACACCTCCTACTATAAGACTAGGCTGCATAAGATCATTAAAAAGAAGGAAACAAGAATGTATAAGGAAACACACCATAAGACTGAGACCAACAAGTGTAGGTGCGAGGATATTTACAATATGTTGCACAAGCCAGAAAAGCAAGAAAACAATCATCTCACGGAGAAAATGAACTATGATGACATACAATGAGATAGTTTCTCCAAGGCCGAGAAGCATCTGCTTTGCCAGGCAATACGGGATAAACATTCCGACGCCCATTACCATTTCTGGACGATTTTGAATAATTAAAAGTTTGAACCTTTCTCTCCGGACCAAACCTACAACAGATTCAGAAGTGGTCAATAAAGTGAACGAGGCACATACTTCTGACCGAAAAGCTTTTCCAGTGGATATGACTATGGCACTAGCAACTAGACCATCCTAGATGTTACTCATAGTTGCATACTCCCAATACTCTGCCAATATACAAGAATCCATCTTACTCAGCTAAAAGACGGAGAAAACATTGCTTTCAATCATCTGACTTTAGACATAAAGCATAGTCGCAAGCTGTTCATAAAAGAACAACCCAAGGGCCATCCGCCTATTAAAAACCCGACTCACCAGCAACTATCTGAACACGAATGGAACTACAGACCAGTACTGACCCACATCTTGCAAACTCAAGATGAATCTTCAAAACAGAAGCACAGTAAGCACAAACTACTTCACCACAAAAATTCAGCTTCATGAGCGTCACAAAATGCTTCCCACCAGAAAGCCCTGACGACAGTAACAGTTTGCTTGGAACTTATGATACCAAACAGCTCACTCCAAATTGAAACACAACCCAACCCAATGAGAACTTTCATCAGACAGATAAAAGATCCCAACAAGATTCCCCTCATCGAAATGAGGCTCATGATCAGCAAATCACAGGCGCATAACTTGAGAATGGATTGTCGAGACGTGAAGAAACCCAGGGAAACAAAATGCAACTCTGAGACGAAAATCTGAAGAAGCAAAAACGGTCCAAGGGTCTATACCTCTGAAGCAAATTCGAAGCCTCTCTCGAGCGTTGCTTGGAAGAAGAGAGAACACGACGAAGAATCATCGTCTAGTGGTGGGAAAAACTGTCATGGGTCAAATCTCGAGTTGGGTTTAAAAGGCTGAACCGTGGGCAACTTCTTGGATTGTTTTCCAAGGATCACCGGTGCATTTGCATTGTTGCCCAAGGCAAATGTACCAATCATGTTTGACGCACGAGCAAGGACGGCCGAAGTTCTTCCCCTAACACGGTCGCAAGCAGAAGAAAGGTTCAGCGGTTGAGCCGGGCCGGGCCGGACCAGGTCAGCTTTGAACCCAAACCCGAGTCTTTCGTTTGAGCCCGGCTGCGCCAAAGTAGCACAATGAACTAAAGGTGCGTTTGGCTGTTAGGATAAAAATCAGTATAGGATAAGATATTTATCGTATTTTGTGTTTGGTAGATATCCATGATAGGATAAAAGGAATATAAAGGATAGTCCGGATAAAAATATCCTAACACAAGAGGTGGGGCAATTTCAGATTAAATTTCTCAAGAGAGCATATACGAGAAGAACCAAATTTTTTTCACAACCATCACCTCTGTTCTATATTGGCCCGCCTCCCTAGTGGCGGCAACCATGGAGCGTGGCAACCTCTCCGACTCGCTAGGTTAGGTTCTTTAGTTGTAAAGCCAAGTATTTCCACGGCCTCGTTTTTTTAATCGATAGTTTGGCATAATATGCGATCATGTCATTCGTTCTTAATTCGCTTGAACATTTTCAACATTCTTAAGGGGTCTCGACATATTACAAAAAACTCGAGATTGATCATCGACTTTCAATATAGCTCTCTTGAATGACCTGCATTAGTGCATCTTCAATTTGTGAAAAGAGACCGAATAATTCCATTTTTCAACTCTTGTTTCCTCACTCAACAAGAGAATGAGTAAAGCCAGTGGGTCATTCTCAAAGGGTTGGACTACAAATCAAGACCCCTGGTTCTATCAAGTCCGCTGGATCAATGTCATGCCCGAATTTAGATGGCACAAATCTCTACTCAATTATAACTCATTCATTATAACTCATTATTGAATAATTTCTAAATCATTCTGATGTTTTAGTTTATCTTAGTTGCACTTTGCCTCTATTTATTCGACTTTATATTCGTAGCCTACTAAACAGTAGATAGGATGTAACAAAATTCTTGAATTTCTTATCATATCCTATTCGGTCCTATCTTAACTAAAAATCTGGACAACCAAACGCAGCCTAAGGGTGAAATTGAACTGAGTCGAGTCGCTAGTAAGTTGGACTTGACGTGATAATTGCTCAACATTGACACATCAGATTGAGACAATTGTCAAAAAAATCCAAAACCTATTACATTTGTGCCAATTCAGTCTTAAACTTTTTAATTGTGCCCAATTTGCCATTTACATTCATTCGATCAATTTTGGCCAGAAATTAATTACATGAACTCCATCCTTCTTTTGTGGCACGCTTGGCACTAATACAGATTTTTTAAATAATAATCTAATAACATATTTTGAAT
The DNA here is from genome assembly GCA_019149425.1 of Psidium friedrichsthalianum. Classification (NCBI taxonomy): domain Eukaryota; kingdom Viridiplantae; phylum Streptophyta; class Magnoliopsida; order Myrtales; family Myrtaceae; genus Psidium; species Psidium friedrichsthalianum. Next base: position 48,323 of record JAGVVM010020065.1, read on the forward strand.
ATTTTATAATTTTTCTTGTTTGTCTTTTCTTTACAATTTTTACTAGACTTATCGCCAACGAAGGCCCTCATCTATCCTAAAATCTAAGGGAAAAAGTAGAAAGAAAAAATTATAACATATTCAAAATACGCTTAAAAATCGTATATTTCAGTACCGACCGTGTCATATAAAATGACTAACGTCCGCGTGAGTACTTACCGACTGTGTCATATAAAACAACCGACATCCACATGAGTAATTACCGATCAAAATTGGCCAGATAAACTCAATTAACAAAATGTGAAAATATTTAGGACTCAATTGACACAATTAATTAGTTTAGGATTCAATTAGTAAAAGCGCAATAGATTTATGACTTTTTGACAAAATTGAATTGGCAAAACAAATAATATTTGGAAGAAGTAAGAAAAAAAAATAGATCATGATTTTTGTTTGGTCAAAAGAGTACGTTTATGTTATAAGTATCATGAGATTTGAGAGAATCGTGTGACTTCTCTTAATCCTTCTCGTCTCCTCCTCTCCATCCAAAACACAATCATACATTTCTCAAACGGAGAAAATGAAAGCCAAAGCTACTGTTCACACCATTCATGACAATTTACAGGACAACCTTGAAATAACCAAACGATCCATTTGCATCGCATAAACAAGGGACCGCGATGGCTCGAGAACACTTGCTCAGCGGCTCTCGGCCTTCTCGACCGGCACCGAAAGCAAGTGCCGGGTCTTCATCTTGTGAATGGCACCGGCAGGATCGAGGCTTTTTGGACAGTTCTTGGTGCAATTCTTTATCGTCCTGCATCTGTACAACCTCTTTTGGTCCTCCGTTAGTGCCTGGAGCCGCTTGTCGGCGAATTCGTCTCGGCTGCCAAACAAGGGACACCAATATCATCCAGCTCTTGCACTAAAAAGGACTTGACAGATACTTTTACCACCCCGATTGATAACAAGAGGCATTGCTTGATTTATCCCAGCTCCCACATTGGTTAAATTCAAAATTCGAGCTCGGCAAAAGAAGAACGGACCTTTACTATGCTCTTGCTAGTCATAATTCGAACGTGCTGCAAGACACGGTCTGTATGCACCGCAACCTCATATTGTGAACCGGTTTATCGACAAGGCTACCCGAACATAGCGGTCACCATCTTTGACAAGAAAATATGACGCCTTGGAACCGAAAGGAGAATATGGTTTACCTGTCACATATCCATCTATAAGCTTGGAGAAGCGCGGCCGGTCCCAAGTACTCTTCTGGATTCCACCAATAGGCCGGGCACGAACTGCTGCAGCACGCGCATAGTATGCATTCGTAAAGCCCGTCCAATCTCTTTCTTTCCGCCGGAGTTTGTCGGAGTTCCCGACCATCTTCAGGCAGATGTCTCGTCTTAAGCCACGGCTCGATTGACCTGTTCAAAGCAAAGGGAAACCTATTCCATCCATTTGCGCACAAAATCGAAGCCTAAAAGGCAGACTGTGCATCTTTCCCTTTCCAATTCACATAACTGAATAAGAAAACATTAATCACAACCATGTATTCCTCTGGTGGTATGACCGATAAAAATCCACAACTAATGTATTTATGATTGAAAGAAGGGAAAAAGTGTCCAAAAAGTCATCGTCTTTTTGTATTGTGTCAATTCAATTATAAACATTTTGATTGTGTCAATTTATTAATCCCAAACATTTTTCATTTGTGCCAATCAACTCTTTACATCTCATTTTGACTGGAAATGACTCATGTTGACATTTTTTCAATAATTTTAATTTCTGAAATACTTTTTTAAAATTTGAAGTAATTTTTTTTTAATTTGTTCCTTTAGAGAGGGCCGGCAAGAGGGCCATGAGAGATTTGGGCTAGGGGAGGGTCATTGGCCCTCTCTCCAAAACCCAAACAAATTATTAAAAATTTCAAAAAATATAATAACAAAATCTCCACATCAGCATCAGTCATGCCACATAGAACGAGTGATGTCTAAAATTGACCGGATGGACTTATTTGACGTAAATGCAAAAAGTTGAGAACTAAATTGATACAATTAAAAGGTTTATGACTGAATTAGCACCAATACAAAACATTTATAACTTTTTGGACACTTCTTCGTTGAAAGAATGACCCTTGTGACCAGCCTCGACTCTGCGTATTCTAAATTTTGAGTATCCCATGTAATAAAAGGAATTAAATTGGCGACCATATACCACAAATTAGGGAGCTTAATTATTGCGGATGGCTTACTTGTACTGCTGATAGAAGTTGGTGAGATCGACAACGAGGTCCTTGATGACAAACATGTGCGGGAGGGGAGTGATGGTAGTGGGCTTGGAAGTGTCCGCATCGACGGGCTTAAGACAAGCGACGGTGTTGGTCCCGTCGATGTTCATGGCGCACGACCCGCATATCCCTTCCCTGCATGACCTCCTGTAGCTCAGCGTCGAGTCGTCCTCCGCTTTTATCTTCTGAAGTGCATCCAACACCTGCACCCGCCGCCACGGTCGTCCGCTATCATATGGACTCGTCCGTCACATGGAATTCGAAGAACATGTGGTAATATAAACGGAGGGAATCAAACCTATGGAGCAGGAAAATTTCAGCAAGTCCGGTTCAAGAGACAAGGATGGAGGTAAGTCCATCATTGCATGCTACGGCAATGCTATGATGGTAACGAAAATTCCGATATTTCCCTTCCGTTCGATGAACTGTTTCGGGTTTTGAACATCACTTCGTATTTTTATGTTTATGTTGCATTGCTTGAAATAATTAATCATTAAAAAACAATCATTGTCAAGAACAATTTATGACTAAAATCAATGAAAATGAAAATATTTTCCATGCATTCATTTCGACGATCATTTTTAAAAAATATTTTTAAATTTAATTATTTTTCGTAAAATAAATGGCGTTTTAATCGGTATAATTCCCAGCCGAGCCGACCCAGAAGCAGGAACTTAGAAATGAGATTGCAAATGCTCGATCTAATACTGCTTGGGGAACTATTCAGCTATATGTATAGATTGACGAGAGGGGGGAGGAGAGAGAGAGAGAGAGGTGGTTCACCAGGAGGGAGAGAGAGAGAGAGAGGTGGTTCACCATAGGACCACAGGTGGTCAGGTCAAGGAAGTAAGACTGAAGGTAGGGTTTGTGGAGAGGGCGGTCGGGGCTCCACCGATAAATCTGAAACTCCTTCACGTCGCTCCCTCTTCTTCTCGATCGTCTCGAACGTCTCCGTCGCTTCCTCTGCATGTCGTCGCCCCGCTGGGTGGTCCTCAAGAACTGGGAACTTCTGCGACGCCTCCTTCTTGCCCAGCTCTAATAACCCACCTGCTTTTCCGTAGACATGTCGAAACAAGCTCTTCGACATCATCCCTCTCCCTTCTGTCTCTCTGTCTCTGTTGGGTTCTGGTGGATTCTGCAACGCGACCGAGTGTAGATCGATGGAGATGATGATGATGTTTCCTGCGCGGCGAAAGGACACCTGGTTTTTGCATGACCGAAACGTGTTCGGAGTACGGGGGCATGAGCGAAAATGGACCAAAGCCCCGCTGCTTGTTTATGATTGAGAAATCGTACGCAACTTTCGTGATTTTCCTCAATTGTTGGATAGTTGATGAGCATCCTCAACCGTTTGGTGTATGTCTCGTGAAAAATTTCCACCAAGCGACATCGGAAAATTTTTTATTGGTCGGGTCACTCGTTCCAAAATCTCACAAATTGCCTGCAAATTTGCTCAAAGTCAGGGTCACCTACACAAATCAAAGGTCCATACTTAATTAGTTTATGGGCTTGCAGAGAGTTCCATGAGTTATAAGTAGCCGCTCTCCATATGCTCATGCCCCCGTACAACCAAAAGGAAAAAAACTTTTCATCGAACAGAAAAGAGCTTATGTAAATTAAATCATGTCCGTTAACGATATTAACCACATTGACTTTTACGAAGCATACATAAAACTTTGCGCATAATGAGTTTCTGAAATAATTTTGACATCGATTCAAAGATTATCCTTGCACACGCGACACTTGTTGCATAGCCCAATTTCTAAAACTCACTTGGCCAATCCGTACCATTTCTTTTAGAAATATAAATCGTCAAAGTGTTAAAGACACCGTGTAGTGTACTAAATAGTCACTACTATTTCCATCGATCGGTCATATGATTGGCGTGGTTTATTCGAATGCAACATCGCTCGTGATGTACATCTCAAAGAACTTCACATTGATGTTGTACGATTGTTAGCTCCGGTCGGGCGCTCGAGGTACCTCTCATCTCTCTACTACCTCTCCCTTACCATAGATAGAATCACAACCCGACGTATACGCATCAAATCAACATCAATTTCCATCCTTTGAAGATTTGAGAATGCGTAATAACCCGTGTTTGGAATTTGAAGTTTGGATTTTTCAAAGACAAAATGCAACTATATAAAGAATTATAGAATTTTTTTAATATTATTATTGAATAGAAGGTACTAGAGTTTGTCTTTATTTTGGAGGTGTTAAGATTCGGCGCACAGTCATAACGAAATAAAGCATAGCGAGACAGAAAAAATCGAGACACGAGATTTTACCCTGGTTTATCCTTAAATTAGGGTAATGTCTAGTAAACAATTCCACTATAATTAGTATATCGCAGCACTTATTACATCACTCAATTACAAATGAAAAAAAAACATATATAAAAAAGTAATTATTCATGAACGCAAGCCCAAACTATTAATGAAATATGGACTTAAATCGTAAAAAGCTCTCTGATGTCAATGGGGCATTGCTCTCTTAAGCCCCCCACCGGGGTGGCTCTCCCGGACCTCCATGTTTTTCTGTCATTGAAAAATATGAGCTACACCCTAACCAGAAGGAGAGTTAGAGGCAATGAATTTTTTTTTTTTGGTTGGAACGAACATCTTCATTTCATATGACAAGAGGAGTACATGATGTCAAGACAAACATGTAAATCCAACAAAGCAAGTAAAACAGGAAAATCTAAAAAGTAAATCAACTGGATGCTTGCAAAGACTAGCCTATTGTCTAAAAACGGATCTATTGTAGTATCAAATCTCATTCGACGATTGATCACCAAATCTCGCATCATCATTAAGAATGGGCACATGTTGAGAAAATCTTCTCCAATAATTACGATTTTGCCAAAAGGCGGTGCGCGCTTAGGTTCAACATCTTCAACACTATCACTGTATAGAGACTATAACATGACCCAAAGGTTGAAGGAACACAAAAAAACATCTTGTAAATCCTATACTTATCTTTAGATCGGAACAAAAGAGTACCCAAATCTAGATCTAACTCTAGATCGGGAGAGAAAGGCCACAACATAGATAGCAGTTGATTACAAAATCACTTTCAGACAAGCCGGCTGCAAACAAACCTCGAGAAGACTTGTAAAGCACTCGACTATCTGGAGCAAGCATTCGAAACCGGAGTGAGCGAGCAAATTCGAATAGAGTAGATTTTTTCAAAACACTCACGCTTCGATTTTCAGAACTTACTTCCGTGGAAAATGTCAATCGCATCCACAAAATCGTTGGAGAAACTTAAATGATAGAGAAAAAAGAAACAAAAATAAAGAAAACAGAGATGGAGGGGGCAGGAACACAAGCTGGGGGTTGGTGATGGGTGGGGGCAGGGAGAGAGAGAAAGCCCTCTCTCCCTCCCTCAGAGAGATCTGCTCAGCAGAGGATTGGCGGCGGCGGAGGCAAAGGGAAACCCTAGCTTTCTTTTTCTTTCGTCCGGTCAGAGGCAATGAATTACAAAGGCATCAATTTCAACCAAACATAAAGTCAATCCATTGTAATAATTATCCAAAGGTACTAAACCTACTGCATGACAGTTAATTCAATCCTAAAATTCTCAATTGTATCAAATTATTCCTAAATATTTTGATAATTTGCCAAAGTAGTTTTGAAACTACTGTTTGAATAATTAACTGGAAAGACTAAATTGAAAAATCATCAAAAATTTTGGGCCTAAATTGATAAATTATCGAAAGGTTTAGGACTAAATTGACACAACTGAAAAGCTTATAACTGAATTGGCCGCCGTACAATAAATTTAAAATTTTTTGGATAATTTTTTACATGGTAATTTAATCACAAACGGCTATAAAGAAGAGAATTCGAATGTTTGAAATGTGATGTAATTTCGAGAAGGAAGGCTCCGAGGGAGCCGACGGTCCACAAGTCAAGATTCAAAGGCAGGAAACGCTTGGCCGCAACCCGGCCCCCCGCTCGTGTCTCCATCGGTTAGGACCACCGCCCGACTGCTGACCGGTCCTACTGGGGTTCTCTGATTTTGGGCAATTTTGACCGAAGACTTTATGCTCTTGCCAAAGGTCAAAAAAAAAAAAAAAAAACAAAAACAAAAGTACAATTAGAAGAGGATTCTTGTTACTTGTGCGATCTAACGATAATTATTGAGTCCTTCCGTTGTGGAAAAAAAATTAGTGGCTTGAACAATTAGAGTTACTTCTACAATCCAATTCTTTCGCGCGATATTAACCCATCTGTAAATCGCGACAATTACAGAAACATAATCTATTTCTCCGCTTTCGAATTCAAGAATCTCAATTGATTTACAGGCGAACATGAGACGTTCGTATGAGTGAAATCGGATAAGGACGATGATAATAAATTGACCCGTTGAGGCCGAGTTGCTATAAAGTAATAGATGACTATTTCTTCATATTATGGTGAAATTTATCGACGTAGAGATAACATGCATTTCACTTGCGTTTTTTTGGATAAAAAAAGTGAAACTTATTAGTGGGTAATAGACTGATTAATGAGGGCACTTTTAGATAGGTTTAGCTCGATCAAAATAGTTACGACATTTTGAATGTGAGATTGATCATGCTTCAATGAGTATGAACGGGACGAGCTCGAGAAAGAAATTGCGGAGTTCACACCCGTCCATTTTGCCCTTTCGATGGGACCGGCCTTGATCGAGCCCGTGAGCCGTCAGGCCCCGGAGACCTCCGGCGGGCGACAGCGACGCCGTCGGCTTTGTAGGGAAGCTTCCACGTGTCAAGTTTTCTCACGGTCTCAGCCGTGGTTGGACTGTTATCCATCGAAGAAAATGTTGAGAGTGGGAGGGATGTCCACATCACGTTTCAAACACGAAGTCCTCTTGTCTCCTCATCAAAGCCCATGTCCAAGCCAAGACAGCATACGGAAGTATTCCTCTCCACGCGTGTCTTCATTCTTCGTATCAATAATCGCCAATCGACTTTCTCGTCGGAATGATGATTATAGAGATGTTTAGCTTGAAAAACCCATAGATATTAAATTATTCATTGCAAATGACATTAAGAGTTTTTGTTTACTTGATTGAAATTGGTTTTCGGTAATTAATGACAGGTCAACAAAAAATATTTTCCGGTCAACAAAAAAATTCATGCATTTTTGAAATTGTTTTTCTCGAATTTTATTTAACATTTTAATTTTTGATAACTTTTAAATTGCTTTATTATATTTTTATTTCTTTTTTATTTCTCTTTTTCTTACCCTCAGCCCATCCCAGGCTTCGGCAATGGTCGATGATCAGCCACAAGTGCGGGAATGCGAGGCTCAACCTTGCCAACTCACGCATATGGCAATCGAGTGAGACCGAACCTCGCCGGGCACATAGGATGATAAAAAAAAAGGTGCAAAAGAAAGAAAAAAATATTCACATAGAATGATTTGCTAGAAATGACACTCGAATGATCGATTTTACTTCGATATAGCACTTAAGTGAGCGAAAAAAAAAGTTATGGCATTCAAGTGAGTTTCGTACGAAAATTATGGTGCTCCTTTGGTTCTTATCCCGAAATATTGGCTAGAAATAAATCTTTGAAACAACAATTTTACGAAACATAAATGTTTTGAAAAACATTTCTAAAAAATTGTTCCTTATATCACTTGAAATAATAGTCAGAATAAATATTTTCATTGTTGACAGTAATTTTATCTTTAGATATTTTCCTGGGCGATGAAAATATTTTTCAAGAATTCTTTTTTGTAACCGATAGAAGCGAAATCGTTCATTTTTTTTTTTTTCACGAAACAAACGTGGGTTCAGCGATTTCGCATTTCGTGGAATAAAAAGGTTTTGTAATTGGAGTAAAACCACAGTGAATTGCCTGTTGCCTATTGCCAATGTGGGTGGTGATCTGCTAATCGTGATTGGAGAATATCGTGGGACTAAAGCAATCTTTCCACTAGATTAATCTCGACTTCCAACGCGAAAAACGGGCTGAAGCTTTTGACATATGGGAGGCTCCAAAAATATCTTTTAAGTTCGGAAGCTCGCAACACATGGGGCATAGAGAAAGTCAAAAAGAAGGGCAAAAAAAAAAAAAGAAAAGGAGAAACAAAAATTCGATAAGGCTTAGTGGTGTCTAATCGTATACGTGGACAAGAGGCACGAGTTTGTATTTACTTGTGGGAGTTAGGTAAGGACCGATAGTGAAAATTCAGCTAATGTATTATTAACTTTATTCCGCATTAACCCATTAAAAATCAGAAAATACTATTAATTTATCCTAAAATTGCTTTCATGAAACAGTTCGAATTGATGATGAAAGTGAAGCTACCAAGAAGCTCTCTCGTCTTTATTTTTGGCACCGCACATGTTGGTGCGGGGTAGTTTAGCCGGATTTTTTTTTCCCCTTTTTAATGAATAATGACGTAGCGTGCCGCGATTTTTTTTTTTTTGGGGTAATTTGTCTGTCTAGTCGAATATGGCGAGCGAAAAGAAAGGAAAAGTTTGCAAAGCGAAAGCAAGTTTTACGAATCGATCCGATTTATTCGAATCGATTCGGCATTTGCTTCTATCGCTCGATTTTCGCTTTTGGCATAATTTGTGGGGGGAAGAATATGAATTCGTAGGCCTAATTGCTTTTCGTGCGATGTTCTTGCCGTCCATTGATCTCAATCTTTTTTGCTCGTACGGGGGTGATATACAGCTATTAATTGAATCCCATTTCGTATCCATCCTTTATTTTCTAAGCGAGGAATCTAGCTGTCTGATGGGGAGAATAAAACCAGAGAGAAACCACCCAAAAAAAAAACTAAAAGAGAGAGAAAAAGAGAGGGTGAAAGAAAAGAAAAAGATATTCTTTTTAGTGGTTTCTAAGAAATTCTGATTTTGGGAATATACTTGATTGCGAGGATGTTGTGTCCACGCGAAATTCACACCCTATACGATTGATCTAGCGCAATCTATATATAGCGTAGCCAAGTAGTAATTTCATCTCGACGGTAAATTTCAATCGAACCGTATCGAAAATTAAATATATCAACTAAATTCAGATGGCATAAAGATATAAATAGCAAGTGAAATCACAAATTAAAATTTATATTGCTCAATTCGCTAGGATTTGATATGCAATCCCCGGCCACCACCGCCACTCTTCCTCCCGCCACCATCGTCGTTCGATGGTGATGACAATCTCTCCCTCTCTTTTTCCGAGAAATAGCTTATCTCTTTAGTAGCTTATGGAAAGACATATTTAACGTCGCAATGTGCGATAACGAGCTAATCCGACATGCACTCGATGAATGCGAGTGCGAGATAAGTAAGCCAATATCGGCCCACGCATCCAATGACTCGCATGTCTTGGGCTCATGCAAATGTATTTTCCCAGCGGTAGGAGTGCATGAATGCATAAAACACCCCGTGTCCGCTGTCCGTCCGCTGAATAAACAAGATTAGTGAGTACCCATGGAAAAACCCTAATCTTCCTATTTGTTTTTTTTTTTTTTTTGATAACCGGGGTGTCCAGCCGTGCCGGCGAGCTTACGCTCAAACCGACGGCGACCGACTAATCCCCGGGGAGGCACCGCAGGACCCCACCACCACGGAGCTCCGGGTAAGACACCTGGCACCCAGGATCGTGCTTTCCACGTGAGCCTATTCGCTCGAGTCGAGACTCGAACTTTCGACCTGCAGCCGTGTAATCACCCAACCACTGGGCCACCAAGCCGGTGGGTTAATCTTCCTATTTGTTGATCTTCGAACAGAACAAGAAAGTTGTTGAAGATGGATATCTAAAAGTTTGATAATGACACTATGTACCTTTAAAGTTAAACAAAACAAAAAAAGTAACTCTGCTTAGTCGTGGCCTTGTCCAATGAACCTTTTATTTCAATGTAAACGAAAAATGTTTACTCCATTGTCAAATATATATAAAATGTAGATTGGTATTTGTGGAAATTACTAGCCAAAACACACACACACACACATATATATATATATATATATATATATATATATATATCCTCCTCCAGTTCTGTATCACAATTGTCTTCATGTCAGGGTCCCATACATAGAAAAAAAAAAATAAGCATTGATAATTTCGACACATCTATAGAAAATTGAAGCATTCCTAAAGTCCTACTTAGTCTGTGTATTGTTATCTGCTGATATTAGCAGCTGTATAGTCACTATTCAACAATAGATCCCCCCTTTAATTTGGACTAACATTTTTAAGGGAAAATTATCCAGTCGGATCTAAACTTATTGTATGAATACCGACAGTTCTAGACTTTTCAATTTATTAATTTAATCCTAAATCTTTGTGCGAAGTTTCAATGTAATCCCTCTGATCAATTTTCGTCGAAAATTATTGACGTGACGATCCAGTCATTGCCTATCGATTCATCTTACCGGGCACGCCGCCATCTAACAGGGCTGGATTACCTTGTAAATTATAAGATATATAACTTCAGTTTATTATTTTTTCGAAACTGTCATGTTTTGGGGAGATAAATGGGAATTTTTTTTAGTGGAGTAGATAGTGATTATGAAAGTGAGGGGTGGTCCTATCGACGTTCGTGTCAAGATAGCAAAAGAAATATGGTAGTTGGGGGATTAAGATAGTGGCTGCAATACAGTTTTTCTGGTGCAAGCAACCATAATAAGACATAATTAGGTTTTTGATTTGAGAGCTTCGAATAACACGTGGGTGTATAGTCATTTTTATTTTATTTTATGACATAAATAATGAGCTAAGCGCAATTAATTATAGCTGCGAATAATTGCTAATTTGGCTATGATTATCTGTACTCTCTTTTTTTTGGCCTTTTGGGATCCCTGTGATTAAACAGTTATTTTGTAATTAGATCTCCTAATTCACATTTTAATAACCGCGAGAAATTTATCGAACATGCACAAACAATACGAGAATTATTTGGTCCCACTCGTTATCAATGGGATCAAGGACCAGGAGCAAAGAGTTTTTCCCGACTTGCTTGTACAATGGAAAGAGCCACCGATTTATCTTAATTTTCGAGCTTTTTTTTAAACTATTCCAACTTAGACTGCTAAAATGACCTCAAAGTAACAATTAAGAAAACATTAGCCAACATAGTCACTTAAATTTCTTTATTGACCAGGGTCGCTTATTTGCTCTGGTTTCTTTGGTAAAACAAATAAGGAAACCCTAAGTTCAACATTATCCAGAAATAAAGGAAAATTTCAAATAAGGGCTCCTCATTTGCTCAAATAAGGGCATGAAGTGACTATATTAGTTTCAAAAAAGGGGTCTAGTCCTTTAGTTTGGGCATTTTGGTCATTTATTATTTTATTTTATTTTTCTATTTTTCTATTTTTTAAGAGATTTTGAAAAAAAAAAATCAAGAGACACAGGTGAGAGAACTGACCTCTTGCCTATAGCTGCTAGCGCCACAATGAGGGCCGATCCCCCCGCCGCCCAGTGGCCCTTGCCTCAGTTGGGAGAGGGTCGTGACCCTCTCCTAGATCCTTCGTCCTAGTCGATGGCCACTGGCTCTTGCCTTTGGTCAGCGGGGTCGCCGATCGTTACGAGGTGTTGGCGACCCTAATAACTGTAGCTACCGCCCCCATCGGTGGTGGGGGCGGCGACCACATGCTTGTGTTTTTCCTTTATTTATTTATTTTTAACTTATTAACAAAAAAAAAAGATTAAATTTACATTTAGACTAAAAAAAATGCCCTTGATCAGCTGACCAGCGAGGTCACCATTTATTTGAAATAACTATAGTCACTCAGGTCCTTCTTGAAATAATGATGGCATTTCAAATTCTTATTTGAAATAAAGTCCACTTCAGACTCCATTTGAAAAAAGAGAGCATTTGGGGCCACTTTTTGAAATTTTCTCTAGAAATAATAACATATAATAAAAAGAACATTATCATGAACAAGAGGATGTAAGTGGACACACTCGGTCGTGAACTTATGATATTCAACGGAAGAGCTCATTTCTTCAAAGTCAACCAGAAGTCCACAGAAATGAAAATCGTTCTTGCCGTGGTATCCAAAGTTATTCTTGTGTGGCGTACACAAGAGGTTGCGCGTGTCTAAGGAGCTCAACTTCACGAGTCAATACAATCGAAGTTTCTTTGATTTCTCGCATTCTTCCGAATACACTGAATTTTAGTCATTATACATTTCAGGCGACATGCCTTATATGTATATAATACTCGAGAAGGGATATCTGTATATTTTGCACGACAACCGTTTCCTTTACCGCCAAATGGCACCATGGTTTTATTTCGCCCAAACTGAAGCAATAATTCTATCATTTGCGCGCCTCAAATTTTTTACTCTTCTCACAATCGATAAATAGTCGTCTTTACATACGCCGTCGGCAGAAACGCTCATCGTATGGCTTACGTAATCAATGCCTACACTCACAAAGACAGGTAAAAAATTATTTTTCGAATTATTCATTTTTTTTCGTGGACCACAGCCACGGGCTTACAAGCTCTGACTTTATTTAGAATAAAAATAAAAAATAAAACCCTAAAGAAGGGCGAATAAAACACGGCCATCTGCTTTAGAAATGGTCTTCACGTGCGGACACAGAAGACGTGCGGGCTTGGGTTTCGGAGTTAGGGGTTTGGTCGCGTAGGAGCGAATTCAGACCGTAGGCACAGGAAGACGTCTCTGTCGCAGGAAGCATTCAAATAATTATTTATTTACTTACTTACTTATCATTAAATAAACACGTTTGCTAAGTTAAGTTAAAGCATCCCCCCTTTAAATTAAAAAAAAAAACCACAGGATATCATTCTTGATTATCATTGTAAACATGTTTAGACCCCCTAGTCGTCTACCGGTTTGATGGGTGTAACGAATTTAGATGTGGTTGAGCTGATCTATCATCCATTCCATCCATCACATTTTCCGAGTCAAATCAGAACAGAAACCAAATAATTCAATTTTTTTTATAATTCGATAATTATTAACTTTTGAGAGTTGGGCAAACATCTGAAAAGATTCTCTGAGGTTTCTTAATCATAACTCTAGATGGGGTGGAGATTTCTGGCTTCCAGATTATACCTTATCTTCGGGGCTTGACCAGGTTGAAGATTTGAGTTCCTTTTTCCTGTTTTTTTTTTCCTTCCAAAATTCCTACAAATAAATATATATATATATATATATATATATATATATTTACAGATTTTTAACATTTGATTCGTAGCTTAAAATTCAAGTTTTACAACGGAAGCATTTTCGGATTTTTCTTTAATCCATAATAGCACAAAGCGTGAACTATTTAATAGGAGAGGCAAACGAGATTTGCTCATGCTCTGATACCATGTGAGATTGGTAAAAAACTATCGTCAATTATTTTAAAATCTTAAATTATTGGATGAAGGCGTGATATAATATTTAATCATTTTATTAGTAATATATAGATATAAAATTATAATTCCATAAGATTTTTTCTTAATTTTTTTAAATCGATAATGAAAGGAAAAAAAAAGGATCGTCCGTCTTTTTGCTTTTTCAGAAAGCTTTGATCAAACGGGGCCGTCATTTGGATGAGGTCATGCTGTCGTAATTTTTTTTTATATAGCTATTCCCATCATTTATGGCCAATTCTTTTAGACCCATATTTTAAATAGGAAATGTGAGAGGGAGGGAGGGGGGACTCTCCCAAAAGGCAAAAGCAAATGCTAGTGATGGTTGTTGTCTTTTCCAAAATACCATTCAACAACCCATCTTCCCAATTTTGGTTGCTTCCCCAACCTCATTATTCCCTCTATATATTTATTTGTTATTATTATTTATTTCTCAGTTTGATTTAATAATAAACTAAAGAAGAAAAATAATCCCCTCCCAAAAAAAAAAAACAGAAAAAAGAAAAGAAAATATTGTTTATAGCAACCATTAGCACGGACTCATCTGCGGGACTCGCGTGATTCTAAATCTCCCTCTACCCCGTCCTCTTGATTCTTCTCCCTTTCACACCCGAACCCCAAACACACACACAAATAAAAATAAAAATAAAAATAAAAGAAAAAACATTTTTCCCTTCTCACCCAAATTTTATGACCATTCTGCCCTCCGCCATCACCATTCACCACCGCCAGTAAATCATCCTCCCCCTCTCTCTCTCTCTCTCTCTCTCTCATATGAATGTGACCCACACCGATCCTTTCGAGTGTAACAGTGAGCAAAAGGCGAACGAGGAGGAGAGAAGAGGAGACAAGGGCTCTTGGGCTTTTGAACATCTTCACCCTCTTCTTCTTCTTCTTCTCGCCATACTTGAGAACAGAGAGCTCTCTCTCTCTCCTCCCTCCTTTTTCTTTCCCCAGAAAGAAACCAGCAAGGGGAAGCCAAAAGATCCAGTCCTTCTCTCACGACCTCCGTGCACCACCACCGCCATCGATTCCATGGTCCTGTGAGGTGAGCTGTTGTTTATTCCTTTTGCAGATCAGATCACAAGACTTTGGAGCTTCTCTCGCTTTCTTCTTCTTCTAATTTTCATGGTAACAGAGGAGGAGGAGGTACTTTCTTTCTCGCGCTTCACTTTCCAGGAAGAGATCAATCTCTCTGCATTATTGCCTGCCCCCCCTCCCCGCATGCTTTTTGGGCTTCCCCCTTTGTAGCTAGCTTCCTAAATATCATCGTGGCCCGCTGAAAGACTTCGCCAAACCACCAACTCCAATCTCCCTCCTCTCTCTCTCTCTCTCTCTCTCTCTCTGGGGTCATGGATTCTGGGAACAGTAGCGGGAGCTCGCAGTCCTCGGGCGGCGGCGAGGACGAGACGTACCCCTCACGCGCCGACATCTCCTCCCTCTTCAACGCCGCCGCGGCCTCCTCCGCCCACCACCACCACCAACAACCGCCATCGCTGCACCACCAACACCAACACCGCAACTGATGTTCGACCGTCTGCCGTTCTGTCCAACTACTTCGACCCGTTGGCTCGGTCGGCCCCGCCCGCGAGCCCGCTGCTGAACTGGACGCCGCCTGGCCCAGGAGCCCGAGGCCCGACCCCAGCTGCACCGATCTCGGCCTCCCGTCGCAGCAGTCTCCTTTCTGGGCTTCGGCAGAGGACCGCCGCCCGGTGGCGGCGCGGCTCCAGTCAGTTCCCTCTGGCTCAGGAGAGCTCGAAGCCGGTGCAAGGTCAGGCCACGGCTCCGCCGGCCGCCGACAACGGCAACAACGCCGGGAACGCCAACGCCCCTGCTCGGAATCCGAAGAAGAGGTCGAGGGCGTCGAGGAGGGCGCCGACGACGGTGCTGACGACCGACACAAACAACTTCCGGGCCATGGTCCAGGAGTTCACCGGATCCCGCGCCGCCTTTCGCGGCGTCGCCGTTCCAGAGGAGCCGTCTCGATCTCTTCGGGACCGCACTGCGATCGGGCCACCTCGACACATCCTCGTCACCGCCACCACCGTATCTCCTGAGGCCGTTCGCCCAGCGATTCCATCACCCTCCTCCGACCTCTTCGTCGACCCCGTCGTTTCTGGGTCCTTCGGCGATGATGGAAGCCTTAGCTTCTTCTTCTCCGGCGACGGCGACAACTACTAAGACCAACACCGCCAACAACGAAAACGTCACTTCGGCGACCACCAACGCTAGCACTACTTCTAATGCAGCTCCTCCATTGCCGTTTGGCCTCTTGAAGCATCCACAGAACCTGCTCATCACATGAACGCTCAAAACCCGATTCTGATTCGGAAACTCCCTCTTCCAGCCTCTCTCAAGTACCCTCACCTGCCCGGACCCTCCGCAATCGACGGCGCGGCCACCGATCATCACCCTCATGCAAATCTCCGAATTGGGGCTTTGGAGGACTTCGGCTTGAGCCACACGGCAAGCATGCGGCCGCCTTCCACGAGCAAACCCTGACAGAGAACAACGACGCAACCGCCGCGGCGACGAACTGGAGCAACAGAGGAGCCGGGGACGGCGGCGATCACCATCCAGGATTATTCAGCTCTCTTGGCGGCGGCGGTGCCGGCAATTATGGCGACGATGAAGATCATCCTCGGAGGGCAACGAACGGGAGGGTCTTTACCTACTCGGGCAACGACAACAACCCTTCGGGACCGGATCGTTTCCAGGGCGATAGAGGCCCGGAGGCCGCGGCCATTGGCGCGAGGAGCGAAGGTATGGTCGAGTCGTGGATTTGCTCGTCGGATTAGAAGCTGATCATAGATACCATTTCCCTAGAATCAAGAAAAGGAGGGTGTAGGAATCTTTACGCATAGTATGAACAAGATCGATCGAACGAGGGACGTAGCTGAGGAATGTGATGCCATCCCCATGCACATCGTTTCCCCTACCCGACCACGAGAAAAAAAAAAAAACAAGAAAAAAGACGGACATCACCACACGCATATAGTTTTTTCACTTCTTCTCTTTTCTCTTTTTACTTGTCATCTGTAAATGATAGAATCTCGGCTTGAATGCAATCTCATTCTTCCTCCCCATCTCAAACTGTCTGAACATCATCACTGCACTAGTACAGACAAAAATGGTTTCTTTCCTTTTTTCCGATTATGTCTTCTCACTGCTGTTCTTGCATTGGACTTGGCTCAAGACTCTGAGCATGTGAATCAGAGCGTAGGGAATTACATTAAACGAGTCAATGATGAGTTAATCTGTTTTATGTTGTCGCAACCGCTGGGGGGAGGAGGAAGGAGGAAGACGGTGGTGGTGCAACGGCGGCGAATGGCTCGAAGATGATTTTATTTTTGTTGTCGTGTTTGTTTCGATGAGCTCCGGTTTCGAGACGGCCTGCTTTCCGGAGTTCGAATTATATTTTAATGATTTTTATTTTATTTTATTTTATTATTCGGTGATAAAGGGTGTTTAAAAAAAAAAAAAAAGAGTTGAAAAGTTTGTCATATGGAGGGAGTGATTGGTGGCGGGATTAGAGGAGAGGGGTGAGCCGCCGCAAATCTAATTTTCAGGATCTTATACTATGCTTTTTATCTAATTGTTATTGAATCTTGTTTATTTTTCGTGTCACAGGCGCTCCCAATTGCAATCTAATATGTATATCTATATGTATATGTATGTACAATATGTGTTTTATTGTTATTCTGAGTTCATCGTGGAGAATGGGACGAAGGGCAAGGGCTTAGGAAGCATGGATACTTTTCGAGGGGGGCCTTATTGTGTTGGACGCTTGTTAGATACCGAACATGCGTTCGACATTCTTCAATATGCAGTCGACACATGGTCAATCGATATTAGACATTCAACATTTGGTCAGTATTTCGAAAGCGTTTCGGACACGCCAGCGACATGCGAGTCCAGCATCTCGACACGGTTTTTTCGACACGCATGAGATTGATTTTAAATGTTTGCAACTGTGCAGAGAGCTTTCTTTATTTAGCTCTGATCTTAGAAGTCAAAGTACCAGCATGTTTGGGAGACAGCCAAAACAGCACTCTCCCCCATGTCAGATGTGTTTGATACGGTATTCTGGTTACTCTTTTGACTCGACACACATCTCTATCTCAATCTATCTCACATCGAACAATTAGCCCCTTTGCACAGAGAAACTTCCTCAGAATGCCGATATTGGATCTGCCCGAATAGTCTAGGTCAACTCTAGCTATATGGTTGCTTACTCCGGGTCTCTTTCATCCACTTTCCAATAGGTGTCCAATTAGAATCAAAAATAACATTCCTTAGCCAAGACTGATTGATCCACCGTAGCTTATCTGACTAGTCTAACTAGAAAAAATTAAGGGTCGAAATATAAATCTGCCAAAAGTATGTGTGCTCAAATCATATATCCAAGGACCCCATAATTAATATACCCAACTAGCTAAAAAAAAACCTAATTGTGAATCCATGACAAAATAATAATAATAATAATAATAACTCATTGTCGATATTTATATATATTTATAATAAATATATATAGAGAAGAGTTGATGAGTCTGCTATCTGTCCTAATGTATGTGTATAAATATTAAGTATTTTTTTTTTAGAAATGACGTGTTGGTATGTTATGTCGTATGTTGGTATCGGTGCTACTTAAGTAAACTCTAGCTATATTAGATGCACCCAAATAGTCTAGGTGAACTCTAGCCCTGCGGTTGCTTATTCCGGGTCTCTTTCATCCATTTTCCAATGGGCATCCAATTAGAATAAAAAACAGCTTTCCTTAGCTGAGACTGATTGATTTATCACAGCTTATCTAACTAGTCTAACTAGCAAAAATTAGGGGGTGTAAATATAAATCTGTCAAAAGTATGTATGCTCAAGTCATATATCCAGGCACCCCATAATTAATATACTCAACTAGCTTAAATAATAATAATAATAATCATGAATCCATGACAAAAGAATTATATATATATATATATATATATATATATATATATATATATATGGAGAAGAGTTGACGAGTCTGCTATGTGTCCCAATGTGTGTGTGTATTAAGTATTTGTTCAGAAACGACATATCAGTATGTCGTGTCGTGTGTCGGTGTCGATGCTGTTTAGGTAATGGCTTCTGCTATGCATGCATGAATAATTTAAGCATTCATTCTACATCTACGTCTACACAATTAAATTGAAATTTTCGTTTAGTATGATAATAAGAATAGTTTATGGCATGTGCGTGGACTAAGCATAGTCGAAGGCATGTCTTGAGGACCGCTGCTGCCACTAGAAGTCCTACCTGATTGCCGAGAGATTTCAGCTGTTGGGTTCTTCAAACATTTAAAAAAGGCTTAAAGAAAAAAAGAAGAAGAAAATTGGAGTCAACTGAAAATAACAAAAAGAGTTAATAAAAGACACTAATACGGTTAAATTCCAAAGTTTTCTATCATGGTCAAATATCTAGCTACTATTATTTCGAGTTGGTGTATCTAAAGTTTCGGCATTGTTATTAGGGATAATGACATAACGGTAATGTGCTCCCTAAAATTTTAATTTGATCGTACGATCTCTAAACTTCAGCTCAATATCTAATGTGATTCATGAATTTTTAATTTGACCAATATGGCCCCTAGACTTTTGAAACATGTTCAACTTCCATGTCCAATATGCAGTGTGGTCCCTAAATATTTGATATCTTCCTATAGTTTATAGAATTAAGTTAAACATGTTCCAAAAGTTCAGGAATCATATTGATAAAATTAAAAGTTCGGGGATTAAATTATATATCGAGTCAGAGTTTAAGGATGATTTGCGTCATTTTCTCCTTGTTATTGCATCGGAGTTATTATTATTATTATTATTTATTTTTTTGCACATTCACTATTGAAAGGTTGACATGTGAATAGATTCAGTTAAGTACTTTGAGTCTGAGTACACTAGTCACCTATTCGACGGCGAATATGTTAAAAAGTTCTTTAAATCCACGGCGAACCTAATTAAAATGCGAGAGCTTATGTCTTGCTTGTCTTGGCTACCCTGAATTCCTTTTGACACAAGAGTGTCATCCTTAGAATTTGTCATGAGATGAGATTGCCATGATCCCGACCAAATTACTCCTCAAAACATACTAGTGCTTGACTCGATTCTTTACGGAAAAAAAAAAAAAGAGTTCTTGCGTTTTTTTCTTAATTGTTTTCGACAAATCGTGTTTCGAAGCATGTCGAGAAATTTTAGAACAAGGTGATTTGAATCCCCTCGCAAATAGACTGATCTAGGACAACCAAAGTGACCCTTTTCCTAATAGATATGGACAAGTCGTCCACGCCTCATCCCAACCACCAAATCTCTTGGAGCGTCTGGTCCCCAAGTTTTTTTTTTTTTTTTTAAGTAATAGTTAAGGTTATAAGGGGGGTGATTCCACTGAAAATATTTTTTGAAGATATATATTTTCCTAGAGAGACAGGAAACATATCCCGACATAGTGGCATCTTGATATCTCGGAATGGAAAAATAAATTTTAAGAAATCCAAAAAATTGGAAAATTCGATCTCCCTCCAACGGATCACACCTACTAAGAAAAATATTTTGTTTTAGTTCGACCCCTAATAAAAAAAAACAAAGTAAAAGTTTTTTTTTTTTTTTGGTTTGTCTACAAGGTTGACATATAACTACAGGCAAGTATAATTTGGGTCCCCAACCAAGAAAGCCATGAAAAGCACAACACTTACTCAAAAACCAAATGATAAGGACACATCTTTTTAGAACTGAAAAAACTCTGAAATAAAAGCTAATCGACCCCTCCTCCCAAAACACTCATCATGATGACATTTGCCAAAGGCAAAGGCTGGTGATGCGTTCATCCAAAAGAAAACCCAAAGGTTGGTCTTCTTTCTTTCATTTCAGTGTCCTTGTATGTGTGATTGATAGATCATGATCTCTCTTCTTTCTTTCTTTTTTTTTTTTTCATTTTTATGCATAAACCTATATAAGTTCAATTATGCATCTCTCTAACTTTTTGTGTACCTTTTGGTATGATTGAAAAAGATGGGAAAGAGAGGGCTTCAAATTTTTTGAATCTTTGGGAACAGTTGTAGGCTATAATGGCATATGATATGAGATCTTTCTTGGTTTTTTTTTTCTTTTTAAGAAAAAGATTATATAAAAAAAAAAGACAAAAAGCAAAAAAATTAGGTGACCTCCTTTCCACACTATCTTTTCAATTTTAGGTCTTAGCTTTTGGCCATGGATGGACAAATGAAGCAATGCTTGATTTAGTAGCCATGGGGTATTTTGGCGGGGGAGGATCTTGGGGGGTGAATCTTGAATCGCTTAAGTCTTTTTTGAGGGGGGTGAAGCATGGGGGAAGGTGGCCCCATGAATGCCGGTTGAATAGCAATTGCTTCTCGAGGGCAATGATGGCTCCCCTCGCTCTCCAATTGCTGTAGCTCATGATTCATCTCCAGCCCAACCGGACCCCCGGGGGTCCATCCCCCCCTCCCCCGCGAGCGGCAAGTCTAAGGCCGCGTCCTGGAATAGTTGCTGGACATGACTAGACATCGATCGAGAGACGATCACGGTCGCTAAAGATCAACAGAGTGCTTGAAGAGCAATGCATGATTCGTTTGAAATGTTCTTATTGGGCACGCAAAGATGTAGGTTGCTCTTATTTTACATTTTCCAAATGGGACGATGGATCACGAGTTGTTTCGACTAGACAAGGCGATGTTACACGTACGTCTAAAGTAGGGAAAGGATAATGTGTTCGAGTATTCGATTGATTCTAAATCGTCCAAAATCGAAATAGGAAAGCTCATGAGAGTAGGTTTTGCATTTACCTAGATCAAGACGTTTTGCATTTACCTAGATCAAGGCTTACTCATTAGTCAGAAAGAACTCTTGTATCGGACGGCTTTTCTTAGGTGAATTAATCTACTTTTATCAGGGTTAAAAAAAAATGTTCATAAATTTTTATTTAGTTTATCATGATAAGATAGATTGTTTGCGATTAGAAAAAAAAATTGTGTTCACAACGTGAACAAGGAAATAATTACCAAAAAAGTTCTAAACTTATTATAATTGTGCCAATTCATCCCTAATTTTTTTCAATTAAGTCCTCGACCTTTTTCATTTATGTCAATTCAGTTCATCCGGCCAACTTTGACTGGCCGGTGCTGATATGACAATTTTTAATAATATTTTAACATTTTTTTCGATTTTTTTCTTCCTTTTTTTTTTATTTCCCCATCTCCTTCTTCTTCTAGCCAATCGCCAAATCGATGACCGACTAGAGACGAGGTTGACCTTGTCGGCCTCGGGTGGGGTTGGCCTCGCCATGGATGAGCGAGGTCAAGCCACGCCAATGGTTGGCGGGAGCGAGCCTCGTTGGCTCGATCTCACCCCTAGTTGGTTACCGATCTGGCAATCGGCTGGAGGAAGGAGGCGGAAAAAAAAAAGAAAAAAAAACGAAAGATAGATAAAAGTTTGAAAATGATAAAAAAAAATATTAAAAAATTAACTCGTCAACGCCAGACAGCGCCATGTGGGTGCTGGCCATACAAAGTCGATCAAATTGGCAGAACTTGACACAAATGCGATGGTTTAGGATTCAATTGACCAAAAAAAAAAATATTTATGACTATGTC
Organism: Psidium friedrichsthalianum; assembly: GCA_019149425.1. NCBI lineage: Eukaryota > Viridiplantae > Streptophyta > Magnoliopsida > Myrtales > Myrtaceae > Psidium > Psidium friedrichsthalianum. Next base: position 70,572 of record JAGVVM010020065.1, read on the forward strand.
GATATAATTGCGATAGGATTAAGACTTTTTTTTTGGTAATTCTCCCCATGGACTAGGCCACCATTCACAAAACAGTAGATGACATGAAGGTTTTACAGCAAAATAGACACGTTCAGGACTAATCCATTGTTCGGGACATGATACGATGGCGCTCCTTTTGGACGGCCGGATCGGCCGGATCTCCCGATCCGGATGTTCAAAAGCCCTTTGTTACCCAAAGTTCTCGCTCTTTACACTTTAGCTTCTGCTTTTCACGCTTTGACATGATTTTGGCAAAGGACTTACAAGCAGCAGTAGGTAAAAAGTGAAATCCAACTAAAAGCAAAGCACCAAAAAAATGGTACGGCTACTTGGGAGAGAGGATATAAAGATGCTGTTGGTCCACATCTCTTAAAGTGAAAATGGACTGGAAAAGACAACTAAATTTGCTTAAACCAGTCCCCCTGTTTCAGTCAGCAGAAAGAGTACCCGGTACAAGAATTCCAATGGTGGACAGTCCGCGACCAATCCGGCTCGGAAGTCATACAATTACGGATGGCATGATGTTTCATTGCCGTGGTTGGCAAGCTGAACTTTCCTGTGACGAAGTGAGCGATTGCTTACGTAGAGACAAGCCTCCGAGAGATCATTGAACTGATTGCTTCTTTACAAGCCTGCGGAGGTTCGCGCGCCTCGCGTGTTCCACATCATTCTCGGACGTTCGTGGAAGTTTGCTTCCTGGAAAGCAAAGATTGCTCATCATTGTCGTCCAAATCAACCCACTCCTTCGTTCCATGATCTCTGTCGATCACGCCTCTCCCCTTCTCACATGCCCAATTCGATATCGCTGTGTCGAGGTTGGAGAAATCTTCGCCTGCATAGGGGCTATCGACCTCGATGTGCTGCATTTCTGTGAGCACGTCCATTCTGGCGTGCTCTCTATCTCTCGGGTACGTGCTGTATAGGAAAGAGTAAATAAAGCAACAGATGGCCATCGGAATGCCAATAGCAGCATAAAGCGCCTTGGCAAGTGATGCAGCATTTTCTCTATCTGTCTCGATGTCCATCGAGTCGGATGATCCCTCAGGGATCGGTTTATACCCGTATACATGCTGAGCCAGAATACCGACCAGCGGGGGAGCGGATGATGCCAGGATGCTCTCTAAAGAGTTGTCCAGTGCGTAGATGCTCGTTCTGGATTTCTCAGGGACAATCTCTGCAAAAATTGGACTATGTTCTGCGTTAGTATGCTCAAGAAAATTAACTAGAGAAACATGTAGTAGCAGTACATCTTCAAGCTACAGAATTGAATGTAGGTTCATCAACCGGGGATCTGACAGGCAACATCTAATAACAATGTTCGGGCGGCGAGAGGGCAATAGAACTACTAGTTACACTCACTTGTTCGTAGCCGGGCATTCCAGGATGTGCACAGCCCCATGACGAATAAAAGGAGACCGTGCATGAAGGCTGTGGAAGGATCATCGGGCAACCCCAGAAGCAAAATCGCAGCTAAAGGAATGGCCGAAGCAGCGCTTATCTGGGACAAGATTATTCTTCCCGAGTTGGGCAAGCGCTTGGCGAGAGCATCCCCCATCCAACCTCCGAATAGACCCCAAGTGAGAAGGCGATGATGAAGGCCGTCATAAGGAAAGCCGTCGTACCATGAGTGAAGCCGATGAGCTCCAACCACATTGGGGCAAGTGAAAGAGCCGAACCTGAGAACGACCCCAAATACACCCTGAGCCACTATTACCTGGAAGGACGGGATCCTAATAACGGATTTCGATTCTTTAACCAGGTCTTTGACATCTGACCAGAAGGGTTTGTGAGAATTGGGATCTCTAACTAGGTCATCGTCATCAGAAAATTGAGGATCACTTGCAAAGAGCTGCACCAGAATACCAACGATGACACTTACTAGTCCAACCAGGTGAAAAGCAATTCTCCAACCGGGGATTCCCAGGAATGATCTTGAGGCCATTAAAACAGAACACAGCGATCCAATGATGGAGCCAAGGTTCCCTGTCAGCTGCAGCCATCCAAACGCCATCCCGCGGTTGCTCTCGTCCGTGCAGTCGGCAACGAGGGACTGGATAGCAGGTATCACTATTGCGAGCCCGATGCCATTCAAGCCTCTTGAAATCGCTACCTGGATAATGAAAGAGAGAAATCACTAAACACAGCAAGGTACTTTGCAATTGCATTTACATACAAGAAATCCCTCAATGAAAGACACAGACATTGCTGAATTAATTCGACATAACAGATGATTTGAAGATTGAGGATCGAGTGGTGCAACTCCATGCTGTCCGGACCGATTCCAAGGACGACCTACCGAACTGCGGGCTTCGTAATTACATCATCGAATGCTCATTGCGAACATTCTATCATAACTAATCAATATCCATACCAAGAACATTTCTCAGATCATTCTGTGATACTATGCAAGTAGCATCACCCATTACTAGATTCTCAATCATCAATCAAGAACAGGCAACTGAAACATTGAGAACCCAATCACTCACCCATGGAATTGACACAACCCAATCACTCACTCACCAAAAAACTAGAGAGGGAGAGACGAGAACCTGAAGAAAAGTGGAAGAAACAGCCACGAGGAAAGTGGGGCGGCCCAGAGGAAAGCGCCGAGAGCTATGACGCGGGCGCGGTTGTGGCGGGTCGCGAGGTAAGCGGCGAGCGGATAGCAGCAAGACTGAACGGCGGACCGGATCAGCGTCAGCGACCCGAGACCGGTCGGATCCGTGTGAAGAGCAGCGCCGACCTCCTTGTACACGCCCGGAAGCAGAGACTCGTCCGCCCTCTCCATTATCGCCGCCAGATTCGCCAGCACCAGCGTCAACGTCTCGGATCTCATTTGCCTTACTGCGTTCGGAAGAATCGAGGAATCCATAAATGGACAAGTGCCTCGAGCTTTCCTTATTTGGGATGGTGAATTGATGGTTTGACTACTTGGGAGCGTCGAACGTCAAGGCCAAGAAATAAAACACTTCAAAAAAATAAAAAAATGGCAAACTTAAATGAAAGAAAACGGCAATCTTTTTTTTTTTTCTTTGGAAAAATTTCAAAAAAGGACTGAAAGTCCCTTTATTTTCTCAAAAAGGGCTCATAGTGGACATTAATTCAAAGAACGGCATGAATTGCCTAACTTTATTTCAAAGAAGGGCATGAAGATGCCAACTGAAGAATATGTACTGTTTCCGACGATTGAATAAGGGCATTGTTGTCCAAAAAAAAATTGAATTAAAGAAAGACCCAAAAATCTAAAATTAAAAATCGCAAGCGGAACACGGGCATATTTCTGGCATTCTCTTCTTCTCTTCTCCAACCCACGCTCATTAGCAGCCAGGGAGCTAAGGGTGTATGACAAGGCAGCGATGTGGAATGAGGGAGTGACGGAATTGAAGGCATGCGATTGAGCGGGGGGGGAAAAACTCAAAGGCGAGGATTTTGAAATAAATTAAAAGATTCCTTCTCTAGGGTTCACGCAAAGCTTTGCTGCCAATTCAAAAATTATTTTGATGTGTCTGCCGTTTTACCTTTGGATCTTGGTGAGGTCCGGTGGTGTTGGCAACATGCGACTAGACAACAGTTCGTATCGAGGAAGAAAGCTCTTTAGAGGTGGAGATGCTGTGCGACATGCTAGGAGGATATTTAGCTTCGGATCTTCTTTTTTGGGCATATATTGCGGGCTTTTTACAAAAAGGAGTCTAAAATTTTAATTTTTACAAATTTGGGTTTTAAAAAAAAAAATTACCAAAAACGGGGCTTGTTCGGCCACTTTAAAGTGCCGAACGGGAGGTAGTTCGGCTCTTGAAGAGCCGAACAAGGGAAGGGTGGGTCGGGTGGGGGGGGGGGTAGGGGGGTTTTGGTTAGGAAATTTTTTTTTTTATAGATATTTTATAAATATGAATATTGTATTTAAAAATTATAAAAATCTAAAAATTATTTTTTAACCCAAATTGGGTTTCTCAGGCTTAGGTAAAGCTTTCAAATATGATTTTCAATTTTATATTTTTTATTTTCTAATAATTTTCTTTAAAAACTTGATTAAGAAAATCAAGAAAAATGAAAATATTAAAAAATCAACTTTGGAGACCTTGGCCAACCATAGGGAACCATTTTTGAAAAAAAATAAATTATCATATTTTCGCATTTTAGTATTTTTCTGAAAATATAAAAATACTTCAAAATAATTAAAAAAAATAGCATTTGAGGGCAAAAAAAGTGTTCACGAAAAAAAAGTCAGTATTTTAAATGGAAAGTATTTAAAATAAAATTTATTTTTTTTATTTTTGGATATTTTATAAATATCTTTTTGGTTTCCAAAAGCAGATGGGACAAGAGACTTTCGCAGGGAAACAAAGAAAACCGCTTTGTCTTTATCTTTTCTTTAAAAGATTTATTCTTTTGTACTCATTAAAAAAACCTCTATCAAGAGCCGAATAGGGGGGCCTCCCCCCCCCCCCCCTTATTTTCAACGAGAGGGGGGCCTCCCCCATCCCCTCCCTTTATTTTTAACGAATTAGACCCCTCCCCCTCTTACTTTTTCAGAAAACTAGAGGGGGCTCCCCCCACCTCCTCCTCCAGTTTTGGCAAGTGCCAAACTGGAGAGGTCCCTACCAAATTTTTTACCGTCTCCTCGTCTTTTTCCACGGCCCCCCCTCTGCTCCTTCTTTTCCGCACGTTATCTCTGCCCTTTTCAAGCGGCAAAGATTCGTCTCTATAATGAAAAAATTTTTATATAAGAATCGCTTAAAGAGCGAGATCTGAAGAAATTTGAAGAAAGAGAACGGAGAACGTATCGAGAGAAAACAGAGAGAAGCCGAACGTGACGACTATCTTTGCTACCACGGCGAGGACAGAGAATCTGCATTCATGGGAGTAACTCCGGCGAAGATATGGTACGCAAACTCTGGCCGTCTCTCTTCTTTCTTCTTTCTCCTCGGTTGGCCAAGCTCCAACCATTCCTTTTTTTTTTAAATTCCTCGATCGCTGTTTTTCACAAAGATCGTGATTTTCTCTTCCATTCTATTAGAATTAGCTTGATCGATTTTAAGACTGCACATTTAAATGCCAAAAAAATCCAAATAAGGTTCAAAGTCTACGCTGATTTTAAATTCTTGCAGGCGACTGTTTGCCTACACTGTGGGGACCGTGGCTTTGTAGAAGAAATTTTGATCTATTGTGATGGCTGCAAGAAATATGCCGTTCATCGGTAAGATCGCCATCGCACCCTTGCGCTCGTGTGCATGATGCAAGTGAATGCTCACCGTTAGAAATCTTGACTGTCCGCCTTTTTTCTCGTTTTTTTTCAGCTACTGCCTAGAACAGTAATTTTCCATGGCGACGTTCTTTGGTTTTGCGAGGATTGTCAACCCGAGATTGGAAAGGCCGATACGAATGGGGAAGGTTGTACTCTCATGGGGAGCAAGAAGAAGAGGAGGACTAAGAACTGGAAGTGGACAAGGGTGAAGAATGGAAGAAAGAAGAAAATAGTCAAGGATGAGGAAAGAGAGACATCCAACTGTTTCAAAAATTTAAAACTATTAGATGAATGTGACGTTTAATATTTAATTACTCCAACAGCCATGAATAGTATTTTGTAAAAATTAACATCAAAGAGGTTCAAAGCTAAAACAAAAAATTCGATTTGTGTCTTCTTGGATAAAATGATAAAGACATATTTCAATTTTCAATTGGATTCAATATGATGGACGGTCAAGTGGAAATCGTACTAAACATAGAGCTTAATTCCATTGAGGATATAAAGATATCAAGTGAAAGCTCGATAAATTTGTCATTTTCGAAGGAATAAGGTGTTATTGTCCATGGAGTTGCCAAGCCTGAGGATCCAAATTGGGAAGAAAAATAATTTTTTCAAATATTCGTAATTTTTTCAAATTTATCCATAACAACAAAATATCCGAAAAATAAAAAAATAGATTTTGTGGCCTAAAAATAAGAAAAAATTGCCAATATTTTATTTAAAAAACCTTTCCATGTTGGACATTTAAAATACTGACTATTTTTTTTTGTGAACACTTTTTTTGCCCTAAAATGCTATTTTTAATTAATTTTTGAAGTCAATTTTCTATTTTCAGAAAAATAATACAAAAAAACGCGAAAAAATATGAAAATATATTTCTAATGCAAACAAAAAATGGTTCCCTATTCTTGGCCAAGGTCTCCAAATTGATATTTCAATTTTCTCATTTTTTCTTGATTTTCTTAATCAAGTTTTTTAAGATAATAAATAGAATATCTATAACAACAAATCTATAATTGCCGAAAATTTCATATTCAGAAGCTTTTAGTGAAGCCTGAGGATCCATTTGGAAGAAAAATAATTTTTTAAATTTTCGTAATTTTTACAAATTTATCCATAATAACAAAATATCCAAAAAATAAAAAAAATAGATTTCGTGGCCTAAAAATACAGAAAGATTGCCAATATTTTATTTTAAATACCTTTCCATTTAAAATACTGACTTTTTTTTCGTGAACACTTTTTTTGCCCTCAAATGCTATTTTTTTTTATTAATTTGAAGTATTTTTTATATTTTCAGAAAAATACTAAAAATGCGAAAAATATGATAATTTATTTTTTTTCAAAAAATGGTCCCTATGGTTGGCCAAGGTCTCCAAAGTGATTTTTAATATTCATTTTTCTTGATTCTTAATCAAGTGTTTAAGAAATTATTAGAAAATAAAAAAAAATATAAAATTGAAACATCATATTTGGAAAGCTTTAAACCGCTCAAGCCTGCGCAAAACCCAATGTGGGTTAAAAACATAATTTTAGATATTTTACTACCTCTTTAAATACAATATTCATATTTATAAAATATCTAAAAAAAAAAAAATTTCCTAACCAAAAACCCCCCCTTTCAAACCCCCCCACCCCC